>CM064519.1:14774398-14869403 GCA_032716605.1 Paralithodes platypus | reverse complement strand
TGTCTCTCTTTTACGGTACCTCCCGGTTTCGCCAGTTCCTGTTTCGTGACTATGCCTTGCCTGTACGTGTTCATAACCTTGCCTGTTGCGGATCTATGGGCTATCTGGAATTTAATTGTTGGCTATTTTAACCCTGTGGGACAAAAATCTTTAAACTAATGCAATCTAGGTATGACCGTTGATTCACTGAGGGATACACTGAAATTATTTAGGGTTATGAGGTACAGCTAATTAACAATGCACAACACAGCCATTCCAACAGCTGCCGCTATCTACAACACCCCTTCTAATGGCTATTTTACATTTTCCCCCCCCGAATGGTCCTATAATGGCATAATGGGATTCGAAATGTAAGAATACTATGATAGTCTCTTATGCTTGGGTGTGTACGAGAACTACTTTATATCCCCATCCCAACCCCTACCGGCTCCCGTGCCTTCCGTTGAGTATCCTTCCACGTTTCTTCTTCCTGCCCGTGCCTGTTCGTGTCTCCTCCTTGCCTGCAACGCGCCCAGCTCGTGTCAGTGACCTCCGTGTGTAATGAGGCGAACAGGTGAGTCTAGTCTTATATAATAGCCCCCCAGGTATTGTGTTGACTCTTCGCTACACTTACCTGCTTCCGGTACCCCCCACACACACACACACACTCGCTCTCTCTCGTCTCTGGTATTTTTATGATTGCTTTATTGGAACAGTTTTTTTATTGTTTTTTTTTTTTTGCATTTGTGCATTATCAATTATTATCTAGTTTTGTCCCACCCTAGACCCAATCCTCCCAACTAAATATAACCCCGCTTCCCCACACCCATCTTCTCCAAACCAAAAAAAAAACACCAACCAATTCTTCGTCAAACGCAAACAAGTAACCATTTTTCATCCAAGCCCACAGCTTATTCAAACTCAAGCACCGCCCTGTTTCCCCCGACCCCTCTTCTAGTTAACATTTTTTGGCAGAACATATCCCCTCTATTTCATTCCTAATTTGCATGCTCGACTAACGCTCGCCAGGAAAATACTGACACCTTAATGTGTTTGCGAAACGTTCCTTAGAAGTGCATCCACATTCTAGTGTTGTCTTTTTCTCAACTGCTTGACGCTGCCCCCCCCCCCCCCTCATACTCTTTCAGCCCCTTACCAACCCATTCACGCACCGGTAACATCGTTTTCATTAGATTCTGACAAGCAGAAGGGCTTAGGAAGGCCGTCTACCCATTAAAAGACTACTGAAACGATATCTATAAAGAAGTTTGAGCTTACCATATAAACTTTCCAAATGCTTCATAAAATCGTCTAAAACCTCTTAGAACGAAAAGGATAATAACTGTACTCCAATTAAAATGCTATCAAGAAATTATTTGCAAAATATTGAATAAGAACCAATTTAAGAGTATGCAATTATAACTTTAATGATATGCTTTCCGAAATACCCTAGGTTAAGCAAGAAAAGAGAGAAGCAATCAGTGATATATTCAAACCAATCACTGTTAATTTAGGTAAGATATAACCCTTACCTTTTTTGGATGATGTTCGCCCCCACTCTTCTAGCGGCACCAAGGCGCGCGACGGCCCCTCGTATAGGTTGAACTTTATTATTATCCACGTTGGCCCATTAACCACCCATGTCGAATTTCCAAAGTGGGCTCTTAGTTTATAACGATATATAATATATATATATATATTGAGTATATATCACAAATACACTTGAGCCACTCAATTGTTTTTCTAATCTCTCAATGGATGTTCGAACCGCCGACCGTCAAGGACGAATAGCTTTATCAAACTACACCACGAACTGACCGCGGTTGTAGTATGATTAACGCTGTCCCGGCCTCTCGTCCTGACGGTCGCGGTGTGAACCCCACTGAGAGATTAGAAACACACACATATATAGATATATTTATAAATATATATATATATATATATATATATATATATATATATATATTCTATATTAATCTATATATATTATATATATAGCCGGTCTTGTATATTTAACCGTACCATATACCTTGTCTCTTGTTCTCCTCCCAAAGTTACCCGCAGCCATGAAGGGGGTGATGGTGTGATGTGGGGTGAAGGCTTGAGGGGTGCTTGAAAGTCCACCCACAAGTACAAACCATATCCCACCAGAATTTGCATGATATACTGTACGTAACATATATAATACATAATATATTTTTACATAATTATACACTATATTGAGTTTTTGGGCCAGGATTCTTAACCCTTTCAGTATATGGCACGTTTTTTGCTTAATTTATTATTTCCTTTCTGGCTTATTATTATATCATTTTATGCAATAGAGCTCAATATATCAAACGCAAAGAAAAATAAATATTGATTTGTCTCACCATAATAACTCCCCCCTATTCTCACCATCGTAACTCGATGAGCTTGCATTTCGAAATGTCTGGGCCTTTTTTTTTTTTTTTTTTTTTTTTTTTTTTAATGTACGTTTTACTAGCTGTCTATGTAACTAGGCTACTTATTTTTTAAACCTGCCCGTTTTTTAGGTCGATTTTAAATGCAGCTTAGGAAGGATATCTGAGTAATCAAAGAAGGTTATAATTTTATTTTTAATTAGCCTTATTAAACTACAACAACCTTCTACTGAATAAAATCGTCCAATGATACAGGTATGCTGTTTTGAAATAATCCTTAGTCAGTCAATACAAAAGAGTTTTTTTTTTTTTTTTTTTAAATTCCAGGGCGAATTTAAAAAAAAAAAAAAAAAATCTTTGTATGCTGAAAGGATTATCAAACAGCATAGCCTCCTCCTCCCCACACAATTACCACTTTGGTCAGGTCAGGTCCGGTGAAGGTTATTGAGGGATAAGCCTTTACCACGGCACCTCGTATTCTACCTTTTCGAAGATTTGTTGAGAGGGCAGAAGGAGTGTTGGAGGCATGCGAAGCTGTTGAGGTAGCTTTGGTAATGTGGTTATTTAGGTGAATGAGGGAGAAGCCTTTAAAACAACACCTCGTATCTACCTTTTCGAAGAGTGTTGAGAGGGGAAAAGGGGTGTTGAAGAGAGAGGGGGAAGCTGTAGGAGTGGGCTTTGTTGTGTCTGTTATTGGGCCATTCTTCTTCACGCGCTTTCTTTCTCAATTACAGTTCCTCTTAACAACTCTCATAACACACAACCAAATCACACACGACTGCCGCACACACACTTACACACACAGACAGATCAAGGCCGTGGGGTTAGTGCGGTTTTTAGTGCGCCAAAGAGTTACACTCTATCATCCATTCGGTCACACACGACACACAACAGCTCAACCTCTAGTATGTAGTATAGTGTGTACTGTGTCGGGTCAGGTCGCAAATAAGTAACACACATAGATACACGCATCAGCTAACACACACACACACACACACAATACACCCTACACACACACACACACAATACGCATACACCCACACACGACACACACTTATGGTACATAAACACCCACACACACACACACCAAGCACCAAGGACATAGTTAATTACACGTTATTTAAGCTCTTTTTCCTGAAACCCCACTACTATAGAGAGAGAGAGAGAGAGAGAGAGAGATGAGAGAGAGAGAGAGGAAGAGAGGGAGAAAAGTGGCGAGAGGGACGGGAAGGGATGGAGAGGGAGAGGGATAGGGGGGGGGGATTAAAGGTAAGTAGCAGGTGATTGTTGACAACAAAATTATATAAGAAAGGAAAACAAATATCTAGATATACAAAAAATTGTAAAAGAGAGGGAAAATTAGACTGAAAATGAAGGACCATATATTATATGGTCTTTCATTTTCGGTCTATAACTAAATAACTAAATAACTAACTAAATAGTATTTAGTTAGTTATTTTTGGGTTAGATTCTACAAAACAAATTGTTGTTTCGTTTTTAATACTCATTGTTTACTCAATTTTTTGTAGACTCAGTAGCTAGTATTTCCATATCATCTTTTCTGTTTGGTAATAATAATGATAATAATAATAATAGTACAAATTATACTACTACTACTACTACTACACTACTACTACTACTACTACTACCACTACTACTACTATAATAATAATAATAATACTAATAATAATAATAAGTTCCTCATAACCAAATATGAAAACAAAAAACTAAATTGGAATTCACGTCACCGTTCTTTGTGATTACTAAAGCCAAAAGATATGCAAACAAAGGAAGAATTTTCCCGAGGAAGTAAAAGATTAAGGCGAGATTCATATACAGGAAGCTATATAAAATTAATAAAGGTGAAGATATTTTTAAAGAGATGGAGACCGGATGTAGAAATAGTGGAAGAGAGGAGAGTAAAATATGAGACAAGACGAAAAAATGTCAAGAGAGAAGAGAGACGAATGTATAAGAAAAATAGGACTTAATTTTGCATAAGGTACAAGAAAGTAAAGATGAGAGAAGAATGCATAACGAAGAAAGGTGAATGTATAAGGAAGAAGAGAGAAGAAGAGAGAAGAATGCATAAGGAAGAAGAGAGAAGAATGCATAAGGAAGAAGAGAGAAGAATGCATAAGGAAGAAGAGAGAAGAATGCATAAGGAAGAAGAGAGAAGAATGCATAAGGAAGAAGAGAGAAGAATGCATAAGAAGAGATAAGAATGCAGGAAGAAAGAGAAGAATGCAGAAGCGAGAAAAATGCATAAGGAGAGATAAGAATGCAGGAGAGATAAGAATGTAGAAGGAAGAAAAGAAAAGAATGTATAGGCCTAAGGAAGAATACAAAAAAAAACAAAAAAAAAACAAGAGACAAGTTTGTAAAAGAAGGAAAAGAGAAGAATATATAGGGATGAAGAGGGAATAAGAGCGGGAAAGAGTAATATGGGAAATAAGATACAATGTTGAATTAGAGGATCAACAACTTGTGGGGTAGGGTGCTGTTCTGGACCCCCTTTTCCTTTCTTCTTCATCTTTAGCCCCCATTAGTATTGAGATTTAAATAGCCTAAGTTTGTCCAATTAGTTTGGCGATATTTAGACCATTCGCCTCATTTCTTTGTCCATTTTATAAAGAAGAAGAAAAAGAAGAAGAAGAAGAAGAAGATAGTGATGCTGATAATGAAGATAATGATGATGAAGAAGAGGAGGAGGAGGAGGATGAAAGATAAGAGGTGGGTGTGCGCAGGATGTGGTTGGTGGCTGTTGCTGCTAAAAGTCTTGAAGTGTTCCCTGAATATTGGTATTAGGATGGTGTGTCACGATAAATTTTTTTTTTTTTTTTTTTTTTAAGAGACAATGAACGGAGGAAGGAAAAACACAGATAAAACAAAAAGGTCCATGTGCCTAAAGGCATCCTCCATTCATAAAATGTTTGTAACAACTGGATTTAAACATTTGTTGATTGTAAGTTTGTGGAAAGCAATTCGAGGGAAGTGAATTCCAAAGAGTAGTAACTCTGGGGATAAATGAATTCTGATAAGCAGAAGTTCTGCATTGTGGAGGAGAAAGTGTAAATTCATGGGCGCTCTCAGCTGCCCTAGTTCTACGGGGAAAGATGTGGAGAGGCGGCACAAATGAAGCAAGTTCCTCGGAACAATTGCTGTGAAAATATCTGTAGAATAATGCAAGGGACTGCAACGTTTCTTCGTATGGCTAATGTAGGAAGGTCCTGTGTGATTGCAGGGTTATTTATTAATCTAATAGCTTTATTTTGAATTTTGTCCAACTGCCTCAATGCAACCACTCCACTTCCACCCCACAGAGGTGAACAGTAATCCATCTGAGAACGCACATGACTTTTATATATATACGGCCAACTGCTCGTCAGTGAAGAATTATCGAACTCTGTACAGGAGTCCCAGTTATTAGAGGCATTCTTAGCAATGCTACTAACATAATGTGTCCAGCTCAAGTTAGTAGTTAATGTTACACCGAGAATGTCAATAGTTAGGGAAGTGGGAATATTTACATCATTAAAAAATATATGGGAGTCAGTGAGATTCTGTCGGTTAGAAAATTGAATGTACTTGGTTTTCTGTGCATTAAAGGAAACTAGATTCTCTTGTCCCCATTCATTAATTCTAGAAAGGTCCTGGTTCAGAGAAATTGCAGGTGTTTATTTTGAATTTATAAGATCGGGTTGGGTGAAAGAATTGGTAAATGTGAAGGAACTGTGGAGTGTTGAGTCATCTGCGTAGGAATGTATTGGATTATGAGTGGTAGATATGAATTCATTGATATGAATGAGGAACAGAGTTGGGGCCAAAACTGATCTGGGGAACACCAGCATTTATTGAGTGAAATTGAGAATAAAGGCCATCTACCATTACACGTATGTTTCTGTTATGAAGATAAGAAGAAATTAGTGGAACTAATGATGCAAGGCCGTAGTGTGACATCTTCGACAATAAGGATTGATGCCAGACTCTATCAAATGCCTTTGATATATCCAGTGCTATTGTATGTTTTCACCATGTTGGTCTGTAGCTTGGTTGATTTGATGCGTAAGAAGGCAAAGAATGTCTGCAGTTGATCGACATCGTCTAAAACCATATTGCCTATCACTGATTAATTTATTATTCTCCAGATGCTTAATTATGTGATTATTTAATATAATTTCAAAAACTTTGCCAAGAGTGGAAGTTATAGCTATTGGTCTGTAGTTTGATGGATCTGAAGAGGCACCTTTTTTAGGAACTGGATGGATGTTTGCTTCTTTCCAGGGTACTGGGAAGCATGAGGTATGAGTACACAGACGGAAAAATTTTGCCAATACAGGAGCGAGCACCAAGGAGCAATTCTTAAGTACTATTGGAGGAATTTCATCTGGACCAGGAGCCTTATCTACTGAGAGATTCTGCAAAATAGTTTTGACATGTCTGGTGTGGATCTTAAGTGAGGGAATTTCAGGTGAATTAAAATTAAGTACAGGGACATCTTGATTTATACACTCTTTATGACTATCACATTAGCACTTTTTCCCTCAACATTTATACTCAACACTGGTCTGGCAGCTTAGGAGGTCAACATGTAAAATACTTAGGTTACTTAAATTGATCTATCATCAATCTTATTTTCGATACCAGTGCACAATATTCCGAACAATTTACCAAAAACATTTGATCATCGAATGTTGACTATAAACACTCGTGTGATACCGGCTTTACTGTCATAGTCACTGGTGAGGGCTGGTCTTGTCCAGAGTGAGGTATGGCATCCTCTACCCAACCTTAATCGTTTCTGTGTGTCTCTTTTACTGTCCTACTTTTCCTACTTCGGGGGCGAGGGCTAGGAATCCTCCTCCCCTTGTAAAATTCATCTACTAGACGAGACAGAGAAAGGTGCGAGGGAACGCGAAAGTGGTCCCGGACCCTAAGAATTGGAACTTAATGGTTGTTTCTGTTCGAGCTCAGTCTCGAGTCGGCCAACCTCAGGTATGGGGTACTGCGCCTGATTATATACATACTGTATATACATGAATGACTTACAGGCACACACGCACGCACACACACATACACACACGCACACACACACACACACACACACACACACACACACACAGACACAGACACACACACACACACAATCATATATCTCTCATCATAAAATTATTAAGTCACAAGGACATATCATTCTCTCACTGTCAAATGTACGCAATCTTACACCAGGAAAAAAGCCATACCCACGATTTAGATACACGCAATATCCTATCTTTATGTCACTTGCTCATTTATACACATACATACACACACCCACACACTCACACATGCACATACACACACACCAACAGATTCAAGCATACATTAACACATTCACACTGGTTTTTATAGAGCTCATATAGAATTCCATGCAATTTGTCTACACAATATTGAATACATGCAGGCGCGCGCGCACACGCCAATGTTGATACACTTACATTGACACACCTACATATATTGACATGGGATTTTACGCAATTAAAATATATATATTAAAATGCACACATTCGCACTCACCATAACACACACACACGCACACACACTCTCTTACACACACACACACGACAGACCCTGGAGATGTGTCGGATGACATATACAAACACTATAACACCCACACACACACTATGATACACACACACGCACATACACCTGGAGGTGAATAGCATGATACACACACACACACACACCTGAAGATAGGTAGGATGATACACACACACACACACACACCTGAAGATAGGTAGGATGATACACACACACACACACCTACAGATAGGTAGGATGATACACACTCACACACACACCTAAAGATAGGTAGGATGATACACACACAGAAACATACATCCACACCTGGAGATGGGTAGGATGACACACACACACACACACACACCTGAAGATAGGTAGGATGATACACACACAGACACACACCTAAAGATAGGTAGGATGATACACACACACACACACACCTAAAGATAGGTAGGATGATACACACACACACACACCTAAAGATAGGTAGGATGATACACACACACACACACACCTGAAGATAGGTAGGATGATACACACACACACACACACACCTAAAGATAGGTAGGATGATACACACACACACACACACACACCTGAAGATAGGTAGGATGATACACACACAGAAACATACATCCACACCTGGAGATGGGTAGGATGACACACACACACACACACACACCTGAAGATAGGTAGGATGATACACACACAGAAACATACCTCCACACCTGGAGATGGGTAGGATGACACACACACACACGCACATACAATAACAAACAAACACACACACATACCTGGAGATGGGTAGGATGACACACACACACACACACACCTGAAGATAGGTAGGATGATACACACACAGAAACATACATCCACACCTGGAGATGGGTAGGATGACACACACACACACACACACACACACGCACATACAATAACAAACAAACACACACACATACCTGGAGATGGGTAGGATGACACACACACACACACACACATACTATAACAAACAAACACACACACACACCTGGAGAGGGGTAGGATGACACACACACACACACACACACATACTATAACAAACAAACACACACACACACCTGGAGATGAGCAGGATGACACACACACACACACACACACACACACACACACACACACACTATAATATTCCCCTCACCTTGATCGAGGAAGCACACTTAAGGCCAGGGTCTTTGACAATATTATGACACACACACCAGGGACAACTATTCACAATATTGCCATTATGGAAACTTGAATCCATACCACGATATCCGATACATACCTTTTGATTACCTGCCACCATTTATTTTATTGTATATTTTGTATATTAGATTGATTGTATCTTTACATAAATATTATTGGGGGTTTAACACCTTCTGTACCGGCGACGTCTTTTTAATCTTATTCTAGCTATATTTAGACGATGTTGTGCAACTTAAGAAGGATCTGTGGCAGTACAAAGGGTTGATTATTCCTAAACTGCATAACATCGTCTAATTATAGCTAGAATAAAATTACAAAGACGTTGCCGATACATAAT
The DNA here is from genome assembly GCA_032716605.1 of Paralithodes platypus. NCBI lineage: Eukaryota > Metazoa > Arthropoda > Malacostraca > Decapoda > Lithodidae > Paralithodes > Paralithodes platypus. The sequence goes on along the minus strand of CM064519.1, from coordinate 14,859,905 downwards.
GGGGTAAACCTCATAGACTTATGCCAAGGTTCACTTATCTATTGCTGTTTACCTTAGTTATTTTATAGAATGTATTCCACAATATTGCATATTGCATATGTTTTCCTTCAGAATTAAATTCTCTACTGTAAACTGTATACTGTAAATTCTATACTGTAAACTGTATACTGTAAATTCTATACTGTAAACTGTATACTGTAAATTCTATACTGTAAACTGTATACTGTAAATAAAACATTTACATAAATGTTTTTCATCAATTATAAATTTACTGAAAATATAAATTAGTGTTTATAGTGCTTTGTAAGGAAATAAGATGTATATATGTAAGAACTTGTCCAGTTTCTACTAAATGAAATATCACCATCAAGGTCTGGCTAATGTCTTCGTGGATACTCCGCTTTTTATGCACCCTCCCTGAATTGATTACTGTGAGGGGGGACACAATAGAAGTGGAATTGTAAGAGAAGAGGAATTGTTTTGAGAGAGAGAGAGAGAGAGAGAGAGAGAGAGAGAGAGAGAGAGAGAGAGAGAGAGAGAGAGAGAGAGAGAGAGAGAGAGTGATGAACTCAGAAGTAACGGAAAAACATGAGAAGAGGAAGTATCTAAATAATAATATAATAATGAGCATCAGGGGGAAATAAATGGGAGACTAATAACAATAATATGAAGTGGAAGAATATTAGGTGTTGAAATAGGAGAAGTAATATAAGAAGTAAAGGATTGAAGATTGAAGTGACAAAGGTGGAAGGGAAGAAAAACAGCGGTAAGAATGCACGAGGAGAAAGCTAGGCACATTACATTCGAAAACACCCATAATCAAGCTAATTATAAGCATGTCTGAGCAAAAACATCATGCCAAACTAAGACAAAAAAGAAGCAAACAACAGAAGCAGGGAACCAGAATAAGGAGAGTCACGGGTAAACAGCGCCACAATAACACAAGCGGCGACAACCCTAATTATCGTTACTGCAACCCTTCATTATCGTCATTGTAACCCGGAGTTAACGATTCTCGAACCAGCCGTGGAAAGCATCCGGGAGGCATATTAGTGCATCTTGAACGACACCCAGGAACGCGCAAAAAAAAAAAAAAAAAATATATACGTTCAATTTTATGTTTGGCAAAGATAATAGTGAACATACCATTGAACAGACTATCGACAGCAAACAAATGCGAACAGATAATCCTGATAATTTGTTTTTGGTCATTAGTAAATGCACTTACATTGATTTCATACACTTGCGCTACTTTTTTTTCTTCTCAGGACCATCATGGTAATTTATCCTAACCTAACTGAACTTAGCGGTTCGTTAAGGTTGGGTTATTATGCCGTGAATGTGTAAGTAGCGTAAATATACAAATTTGTCCACAGTTCGGGAATCTGCATCCGGGAGAGGAGGGGCTTATGGATATGGAGGTATGACAGATGACTATATGAATGAATAAAATAGCATAACAACAAATATCAAGCAGCATAATAACATACCAGCATTACATAGCATTACATTACTTAATTACAACAGATATAAAGACTGGGTCCTATCGAAGACATTCAAAATCCTTACTCTTTTATACTCACGATCAGGTAGGTATAAGCCCACCACAACCACACCCATAAACATACTCTCTCTCTCTCTCACAACATCACGATCATCATCCTATATCGATTATCGAAAATAGCTAGGAACTAAGATTATTAACAGCACGTAAGCTAATTATATGCGGAGAGAAGGAAATAAACAAATATGTAGCGCACGGGCAAGCACGAGCAACCAATGAAGTACCGGTAACAGTAGCCTACTTGCAACAAACAATTCACACAACCCTCAACAACAACAACAACAATAACAATTATGACAACAAAAACATGATAGACAACAAGAACAACAAAAAAAGGCCAAAAGACGAATATAAGGGTAGTGGAATTTTGTGTATGTGTGTGTGTGTGTGTGTGTGTGGGTGGTTAATTCCTTCAGTATTTGAGGTAACATTTCTTCATTTTTTTTTGGCTATCAACAGACGATTTGATTTAGTTCAGGAAGTACATTTTAGGAGTCAGATGGTTACTTGAAAAAGCCTTCCAAAGCTGAATAAAATCGTCTAATGATAGCCTGAATAAGCGAAAGAAAGGCGTCCCATTACTGAAAGAGTTATTTTGATTTTAAGGGTTGAGTGTTCTATGTCTTTTATAGCTTAACCATTTCTGTACCGGCACCGTCTGTTTCATCTTATTTCAGCTACATTTCGACGATGTTATGAAGGTTATGAAGGAAATATGGTAGCTAAAAGGATCAATTGATATAGTTTGTAGCCTTTTAATTGATAGACGCCCTTTCTAAGCTAAATAGAATCGTCAAATAGTTACCAGGATATAATGGAAATATCATCACCGGTATTCTGTGCATACCTCAAAATGTGTCCTATCTTTTTATTACACTATGTTGGCCAAGAGGATTTTCTGCGGGTTCCCCCCAAAAAAGTGAAGTAATCGGAAGGTGGGGTGGTGTGGTGGTATTGCTTGGGGTGACCTTGGAGATCATAGTAATGTTGTGGTGGTGGTGGTGATGGGAGTGGTTGTGGTGGTGGTGGTGATGGGAGTGGTGGTGGTGGCTCCGGCGATCTTTACTAGGGCCCTCTTTGTCCATCCTTATTATGGTGTACTGGAGTGTTTCGTTGTACTGTATGTGTTGAATATGGTGCTCTCTCTCTCTTTCTCTCTCTATCTCTCTCTCTCTCTCTCTCTCTCTCTCTCTCTCTCTCTCTCTCTCTCTCTCTCTCTCTCTCTCTCACACACACACACACACACACACAGTATTTATATTCAGTATATATACACCCCAATCAAGTAATTAGAGCGGGGTTTTTTTTCTCGCACAGTTAATTATTTCCTGTATCATAATTCTTCAACAATACACGCCTGAGTAATTCCCACCACACATATAACTGTATAAATCCACCACCACCATTATGTTAAGTGTTATTATGTTAGTGTTATTATCAGCGGTAGTGGTTGGTTGGGGAGAGACCGTACCAACCACATCACCTTCCTCCCTCCCCTCCCCCTGACCCTACTAACCTCATGACCTTGACCCCCCCCCCTACCACCCCCTGACCCAACCAACCACATGAGCTTGACCCCCCTACCATCCCCTAACCCCACCAACCACATGACCTTGACCTCCCTCCCTCCCCCCCCTGACCCTACAAACCACATTACCTTGACCCCCCTCCGTCCCCCCCTGACCCCACCAACCACGTGAACTTGACCCCGCCCCTCCCTCCCCCTGACCCCACCAACCACATGACCTTGACCCCCTCCCTCCCCCCGACCCCACCAACCACATGCCCTTGACCCCCCTCCTTCCCTCCCCCTGACCCCCCAACCACATGACCTTGAACCCCCCTCCCTCCCCCTGACCCCAACCACATGACCTTTACCCCCTCTCCCCCTGACCCCACCAACCACATGACCTTGACCCCCCCTCCCTCCCTCCCTCTGACCCCACCAACCACATGACCTTGACCCCCCTCCCTCCCTCCCTCTGACCCAACCAACCACATGACCTTGACCCCCCTCCCTCTGACCCAACCAACCACATGACCTTGACCCCCCCCTCCCTCCCTCCCTCTGACCCAACCACCACATGACCTTGACCCCCCTCCCTCCCTCTGACCCAACCAACCACATGACCTTGACCCCCCTCCCTCCCCCTGACCCCCCAACCACATGACCTTGACCCCCCTCCCTCCCTCCCTCCCTCTGACCCAACCAACCACATGACCTTGACCCCCCTCCCTCCCTCCCTCCCTCCCTCCCAGCTATGGATCAATAGCAATCAATCGAAGGGGTAAAATCTATCTCAATTAACCCTTTTACTCTCACAACCATTACTAAGCTGAATGAAATTGCTAAATATTCACTAGAAAAAGGATAACTGCGTCATAACACTGAATAGTTAAGACAGTGCGGTAATAGTTAAGACAGTGTGCGGTAACAGTTAAGACAGTGCGGTAATAGTTAAGACAGTGTGCGGTAACAGTTAAGACAGTGCGGTAATAGTTAAGACAGTGTGCGGTAACAGTTAAGACAGTGCGGTAACAGTTAAGACAGTGCGGTAATTGCTCTGGGCACAAAAAGACGAAGCACTGTACATATGCTCACGATTAAGGGGGGTCACCGTTTTTTTTAAAATCTTTCTCTCCTTTTCTTTCCCTGGCTTGTATCCATTCGGCCCCATTCAGCCAACTGTTTTAAGACGTTTATTCCCATCCAGGTGTCGATATCTTCCTGGCGAGCGATAGCGAGCCAGCATCGTATGGAGAAATCCGGCTTCGCCGGAGACATTTTTCTATCGAAAAATTTACAAATTTAGCTTGCTGTCAAAACAAAAAAATATATATGCTGGCTCGCTACGCTCGCCAGAAAAATATTGACACCTGGATGGGGGTAAACGTTTTAACATAAAAGGCTGAATGGGGCCGAATGGATACAAGCCAAAGAGAGAGGGAGAGAAAGATAAAAAAAAAGCGAGGTGGACCCCCTTAAGTTATAGTGGCCTTGGTAAGACAATATGACAACTCTCCCTCTTCGTCCCTCTTTGAAGAAAAAAGGTCAAATTATAACCTTGGGTGATGGTACGGCCTTCTATAGCGAGCTTCCACAAAGAGGTGTTGCGTATCCCTTATCCAACACATGCTACGAAATCAAGTGTTGGCTTTTGATATAGAACTTGAAATCACAGCTTCCTAAAGACAAACAAGTATTTAGATTTTGCCGCTTAAAATTGTTAAGATTAAGAATTCACCGTGAAATGTGTTTAGAAATAAATCAACGAAATACGCTAGAACAAACTGGGAAATAAAAGGTTTAGCATATATTCGCGGTTTTTGGACATGTGCTTGGTTTACAGCATGGCGGATACTGTACACAAGTTGGCATAAAACTCCTGATAGAAAGCTGAGGATGACAGGAACAGTGAGAGGGGTGGACGGAGGAACCGGATGGGGGATAATTGGGAAGACAGGACGCACAACCCACGGCTCTCCCACACCCACTACTGCCTCCGGTGAACGGTAACTTGGATAGGTGAGAATGAGTCAGGATGGAGAGTAGGCGGATAAATAGCAATGGTCAAGATTATTGGTCAAGATTTTTGGCCTACCTATAATAAATGGACTATAGGTAGGATATAAGATATGTATAGGACTTGAATTATAGTCCAAAGAAGAGGCTAATACAAGTTCAAGGCATATAGGACAGTGGAGAAGGTGGGGTTTAGAACAATTATTAACCTGTTCAGTACCGGGGACGTCCTTTTCATTATATTCCACCAATTTATTGGGCAATTTTATTCAACTTAGGACAGACGTGTGGCAATTAAGAGGCCATTAACCCCTTTGATTACCACAGATCCTTCCTAAGCTGCATACAATCGTCTGAATAGTGGTGAAATATATGAACAGTTAAGTTAGTGAAAGGTTAAAGAGGACAGCCCCAGCGGTAAGTCACGTACCAATCCAAGGTCACCTCACGTCCCACGGGAAGTGAGGGTCGTCACGGAGGGAGGAAGGCCAAGGTCACGAAGAAGGGGCAGACGGTCTATATCATACTCACTTCACAATATTTTTTTTCTTGACTATTTTTTAGCCTACTATGATTGGTATTTTCGTGTCTTCAACCTTGACAGCAAAGTCATTGTCCACACTCATAATTCCCAGTAATTCACCGAGTACTGCTAATAATTAAAATAAAATAGATATATACAAATAATGTATATAAAACAAAATAACTAAATAATAGAAAATAGAAGATCCCACCCCTTTATACTAGGCACCCCCTTTCCAAATTATCCTGTACAGGGTGTTAAACTCACGACCTGTACAGCTTACTATTGACCGTACTGTACAGGGTGTTAAACTCACGACCTGTACAGCTTACTATTGACCGTACTGTACAGGGTGTTAAACTCACGACCTGTACAGCTTACTATTGACCGTACTGTACAGGGTGTTAAACTCACGACCTGTACAGCTTACTATTGACCGTACTGTACAGGGTGTTAAACTCACGACCTGTACAGCTTACTATTGACCGTACTGTACAGGGTGTTAAACTCATGACCTGTACATCTTACTATTGACCGTACTGTACAGGGTGTTAAACTCACGACCTGTACAGCTTACTATTGACCGTACTGTACAGGGTGTTAAACTCACGACCTGTACAGCTTACTATTGACCGTACTGTACAGGGTTTTAAACTCACGACCTGTACAGCTTACTATTGACCGTACTGTACAGGGTTTTAAACTCACGACCTGTACAGCTTACTATTGACCGGACTGTTCTAACTTACCATTATATATTTGCCTTTGCTAGTATAGTTGATTGATCACTATCTACCCATCTGTCTACCTGTCTACATATCTATATATCTATCTACAGTATGTATGTATGTATCTATTTATCTATCTATCTATACAAGGTGTTTAAAAAATAATATATATATATATATATATTATCATTGCCCTGATACACCTACACTGGACATCCCGGAGAAGGCCCTGAAAACACTACTGGAGCTATGTACCAAGGAGGCCCCCTTCCTTTGCCCCCGGGGCAACATGTACAAGCAGATAGACGGTGTGGCGATGGGCAGCCCCCTAGGAGTTCTTTTTGCGAACTTTTTCATGGGTACCATCGAGGAAGAGCTCCTAGCTGCCCAACGACCAGCCGTCTACTGTAGATACGTGGATGACATCTTCGTGCAAATCAAGGACCTCCACGAACTACAGGAACTCCAGCGTCGCTTCATGACCTCCTCCGGACTTAACTTCACCTTTGAAAAATCTAACAATGGACAACTCCCCTTCCTCGACATCCTCGTAGCTCTGAACGACCATGGGTTCAAAACCACCGTCTACATTAAACCTACTAACACAGGACAATGCCTCAACGGCGATAGTGAATGCCCCCGCCAGTTATCTTCTATCCTCCATCTCCGCCTATGTTAGGAGAGCCCTCACGCACTGCTCTACCTGGGCCGACACCCACCAGGAACTAGAAAGACTATCCCAAGTTTTAGTAAATAACGGATACTCCAACTCCGACATCTCCAGCACCATCAACCACCATCTTGAAAAATGGTACACACCCAAAGCCCTCCCAACATTGACCCCCCCAATGAAATTAAGATCTTCTACCGCAATTACATGTCCTCTGAACACAAAAATGACGAGGCCGTCTTAAAAGAAATAATCTCCAAGCATGTCCACCCAACCAACCCGGAAAACAAAATCAAATTAATAATTTATTACAAATCCCCCAAGACCTCCAACCTCGTTCTCCGCAACAAACCAGCCTCCACCAAGATAAAGAGCCCGATGACCGACGATCACGTCATTTACCAACATACCTGTAATTATGAGGACTGTGGACCTCATTCCTATATTGGTATGACGCAGACTCGTCTTTCACGTCGGTTAACTCTTCACCTTCAGGCTGGAGCCATCAAAGACCACTATCTCACCCCTAACCACCCTCACCTCACACGCAACGAGTTAGAGAAACACACCACCATACTCGATAAAGAAAGTGACCCAAGGAGATTACCTATACTCGAAGCTTTATATATCCAAGCCTTACATCCCAACATCAACAACCAAACTCTGGACCTTCAGATCCTTCCTTCTGCCAAAAGGCACTACCCTACAGGACCTAACACCCCTCCTCGCCCCCCGGTGCCCTTGACGCAGCCCCCCGCGCTACCTCCTTCAGCTTCGTCTTCTGCAGGCGCCACACAACTTAGGCCACGCCCCTCGACACGCAGCCAATCAGCTTCGACCCCACCTACTGACCACCATCCCGCATCCAGTGCGCATGCGTGAAGCGGTTAACCCCTTCTCTCTCCTAGTTTACGCTTCCACCAATAGCAGACTTTTGCCCCCTGTTTTCCGCCTCCTCTGATCCTCCACCCTCTATATATACCCTTCCTGTTTACCTTTTATATCATTCACCACTCCTCCCCACTCTCTCCACACCTAGCAGCAACACCTCAACCCTCTCTCACCATGGCCACCCAGGAAGATCCCACCACCTTTTCTGGTGTGGTTAAATGGTTCAACATAAAGAGAGGTTATGGATTTATCACCAGGAACAAAGATAAAACAGATTTCTTCACCCACAGAAAGAACATTGTGCTTAACACCAATAGCACAATAACGTCACTAGGTGAAGGAGAGCAAGTGCTGTTTACAATCAAGGAGGGAAGGAAGGGCAAGGAGGCAGCAGGAGTAACAGGACCCCATGGCAGACCAGTAAGGGGCTCCCAACTCTCACAAGGAAGGCAGAAGCAAACCACCATCACCGGATTGAAGTCTGGCCTCAAGACTGACGTCATTACAGTCATTGTCCACACAGCCATTGCTCTTGCTGGGGACGATCGAGGCCAACTTTCGGTGCTTCTGCGGTTGCCAATGGCCTGCCTACCATCATCATCCCTCCAGATCTCCTTGCCCGAAGAACAACCAAGAAGCCTTCCAACACTCAACTTCTGCCTCGACCACTCTGCCTTCAGAAGACTCGAACACCTAGAGTCCAGGAGCCAGCAACCTCAACACCATCTCCACCATCTAGCCTTATTCCATCTCAGGCTGTGAGACAGAGATGTCAACCGAGGAGGCGTCTGGTGCTTCAGAAGTCTCTCTCGAAGTCCACCCCACCACCTCCACGTTCTGCAGTCTCTGACTTTCCACCACCAGTCAACTCTGCAGGACCAGCCTCAACCTCCACTCCATCACCAGCCACCATTGATCATCCGGTGGCAGCCTCCACGTCGTCTGAATACTCCGAGTCCACCATAGGAGAAGACGTCGACGTGGAGGGGATGGAGGAAGGAGAAGAAGACATTGACCTGGGAACGACCGCCAGCAAGCCGACAAGAACACCATCTCCTTACCTCGATGAACCAAACTACATCTACGACTAACCATCATCGCGCACCTTTAACAACAACAACGGCCTTTCCTCACCAACACCACGTGGCATGCTGCTCAGAATTCAACAACTTAACATGAAAAATAGCAAGGTGGTCAGCCCACCACCTTTTATCTCTCCAACTCTTCATCCTTCAAATCTTCGCTCTCCACTAGACCCTTCTACTTCTAACCTTGAAGCAACTTAGCTTCACTCTGACTCTGACTCTTTATATCATTCCTTCCTTACTTGATAATGCTGGTTGTCCAGTGAAACGCGTCGTATATCCTGTATCATCATGTACATTTATGTAACCCTGTACCACCATGAATTTTGCTCATCTCCTTCATCTACTTCCTGCCACCCAGCGAAAACTCATCAGAGACCTGGAAACTTTGAATAATAAAATTTCCAACGCAGAAATTGCCATTTCTTTCAACCTCGTATGTATTAAAGAAAATTTATTACCTGGCTTTACTAACATATATATATATATATATATATATATATATATATATATATATAATATATATATATATAATATATTATATATACCGGTATATCTATACTGTATATATACAGTATATATCTGTATATTATATTTATATATAATTATATATAAATATATATATATAATATACAGTATATATATAATATATATATATATATATATATATATATATATATATATATATCACTTATACTACCTTTCATATTTATACCATTGGCACTTGAATTTATATGGACATATTTGCTTTCATGGATCAGTCATTGTGTTTGTCATTATACAGTATAAGACAGGTAACACATGCTTACCTTGACCTGTGGGTGGCAAGTGCATTAAGGGCAGATGGGTCGTTTTCTGGTCCCCCTTCTTCCTCATGTTTGGCCCCATTAATTTTCAGAATTTAAGATGTTTGGCCCATTAGTTTGGAGATTTTAAGACCTTTTGCCCCATTTCTTTGTCAATATCAAAACCTTTCGTGCTATTTAGGTGTCTATTTTTTTTTCCTGGCGAACGATAGTGAGCCTGTAATTTTGAAAGAATCGGCCATTTTCTACAGAAAAATGTACAAATTAATCTACAAGGGGGATCTAATGGATGTTTTTGTTTTAAGTTTGATGGACATCTAGGGAGGAAATTAGAATAATAATGAATACATTAAACAATTGACCAAAAAGTGAACCATCTCCCCTTCAGGGTACTGTTGTATTATGTTTGTTCACCAACCAACTTCACTTCTAAACTCAATTAATGAAATCAACAAATACATGTGGCACTCCAAGGACTCGAACCTGGGACACTCACACCGAAATTCCGCGCACTTATGCATGACGCTACCAAGACAGATATACCTGAACTATATGCAGGGTTCATGTACTGGATTGTTAAGGGGAGGTATTTAGATTGTTCCCTAGACCTCCATCAAGCTTAAAATTACACCCCCTTGAGTCCCTTTCAAGATAAATTTGTAAATTTTTCGGTAGAAAAATTTCCCGGCCGAAGGCCGGTTCCTCTTAAATTACAGGCTCGCTATCGTTCGCCAGGATAAAATCGACACCTGAATGGCACGAAAGGTCTTAATATGGGGTGAAAGTTCTTAACATCGCTAAACTAATGGGGCAAACCTCTTAAAATCTCAAAAGCAATGGGGCTAAACATGAGGGAGAAAGGGGTCAAGAAAAAATCCCTCAAGTGGCGATCTCCCCTTAAATTAATGGATGGTTTGATATAGTATTTATTCTGCGCGGGTGTGTACTTTTCTTATCATTTCCGGTGTTCTATATAATTGGCTTTCTTACTTTATATCTCCATATCTCTTTAAAGCTTCCTTTATATATATATATATATCTGTTTATACTTATATCTCAATCTACCTATCTGTTGATATTTACACACACACACACACACACACACACACACACACACACACACACACACACACACACACACACACACACACACACACACACACACACACACACACAATGCTATCAAGGTTAAGGAAGGACAGGAGGATAAATTATGATTGCGAGGTGGGATGATACGGTCCCTGTGTGTAAAGTTTGTCATCATCCATACTCTCTCTCTCTCTCTCTAACTTAGCTGTGCAGATAAAAATAACGTGAGCCTAATCATATAAACACTATAATTCGTGAGAAAGAGCTTAACTTACGAACCACAATATCCAAATAGGCATTCCACGATCTGCGTATTTTGTTATGCATTTCTATGATTATTATTATTTTTTTCTTATAGTGTTTTCCTTTTGTTAAATATATACTCTTTTGTCATCATTATCATCATCAACATAGTTATCATTATTGACATTATCATCGTTTTATCCTTCGCTCAGTCTTCTTCTTCTGTATTTATTTTATTTTGCCATCATCATCATCATCAATCATCAGCATCTTCGTTTCATATTTTAGTTTTAATATTGTTGTTGTTGTTGTTGTTGTTGTTGTTGTTGTTGCTGATCTTCTTCTTTTTTCTTCTTCTTGATGCTATTGTTATTAGGGGTAATTGTGTTGCCGTTGTTTGTTGTTATTTAGGTTGTCGTTTGTATTTTGTTATTGATATTGTTGTTGATCTTGTTATTATTGTTCTTCATCTTACTGATGCTTTTGTTGCCTTTGTTTTGTTGTTACTGTTGTTGTCCTCGTATTATTCTATACATTTTGTTATTGTTGTTGTTCCAAGCTGCTTTGTAATAATAAGACGGGGTTTATTAGGACCACCGAGCTACACAGCCCTTGAACCCGAGACCACACCAAGAATAATAGTAATGGCGGAGCGTGTTTACGATTACTGAGCCATTGTATATTCTCTCCTACTGTTCTCTACAATTATAGGACCTCTTCTCCTTTACAGTAGGAGCCATGTTGTAGACCTTAATCCTATTTAGTCCGAGGGGAGTATTTCTAGATTTCCCCTGATTTTCTCCATTAGTTTGGAGATTTTAAGATGCTTTACCCCTATTTGGCATTTTGGCTCGAACGTCCTTTGATTTTGGCCCTGTCACTCTTTCAGCTCTGGGGAGAGCACTCGATACAGGCAGTTATGCCTTTTGTCTAACTCACTCACATAAACAAAAAAATAGAAAATAAATATAAAAATAAAAAATACTTTGGCGATGTTAAGATGCTTCACCCCATTCTGGTGTCAGTATTTTTCTGGTAAAACAATAGCGAGCCTGTAACATTTTTATTTGAAGGCTGCGTCAGGATGTCTGGCCTATCTATAATGAACAGGGTATAAGATATTTGGAGGCTTCCTATAAAAAATATAATTCTCTCCCTAGAAGAAATGCCTTGCCCTCCGAACCCCATTCATGCCCGAGGTCTAAGGTAAGGGGGCAACCAGGAACAGGGTGATTATGTTTGTGTGTGGTGGGCATAAGGTTTTCCTGGTGTGTGGGGTGCTTGGGAGAGAGAGAGAGAGAGAGAGAGAGAAAAAAAAATATAGAGTGAGAGTGAGAGTGGGAGTAGGTGGATAGGGATTGTTTACTAAATTGTTCGTATGTATATTTATTTATCTATACTATAATATTATGTTCTTTCGTGGCCCAATAGTAAGTTCGTGCCAATGCAGAACAAGAAATAAACCCTTTTTCTACGCTGACGTCTTTCCTAATCTTATAATGGCTGTCAGACGTACTAACTTACCTTATTATTGGTTTGGAACATTGGGTAAAAGTCTACGGTAGTTTAATACCATATTGTGGATTGGTGGGACCAAGAGAAAACGGTGGATTTATCAGGTAATCAATTAACCCTTTCAGTACCTGCGACGTCTTTTGTTTATTTGATTTCAGATACCTTTAGACGTTTTTTTGAAGCTTGGGAAGGATATGTGTACAAAGTACAAAGGAGTACAAAGGAAATCAAGCAACAACAGATCTAGTGACCCTTCTAGGTTGCTTGTTCTCCAAAACACTGAGGATCAAGTGTCCAAACAGTGGTTTAGAGTGGGTAAGGGAACATTGGAAAGGGAATTACTGCCCTGGAACTAATGTCCGTGGCAGGATTAGGAAGTTAGTAGAGGACAGATGGGTTAGTAACTGAGGGGGGGATGAAATAAAGTTATTCATTTACAAACGCAGTCAGTCGCGGGTTTGATGAGAGATATTTGTCTAGGCTGAGTTTAAATGAATCAACGGTGATGCAGTCTATAACGTTTCGGGGAAGCCCATTCCACAAGTTGACAACTCGATTGAAGAAGAAATTCTTAGATTCGTGCGAGTTAAAAGATTTACCAATAATTTTGCAACCGTTTCCCCGCGTGTAATTAGATTGGTCGATAGTGAAGTACTTACTACAGTTCATATTGTCGATGCCTTTGATGATTTTAAACACTTGAATTAAGTCACCTCTTAATCTGCGCTGGGTTAAAGGAAATAGATTTAATTCTCTAAGACGCTCTTCGTATGGTTTGTTCTTTAGGCTAGGTATCATTTTGGTAACTCTACATTGAACTCGTTCTAGCTTGTTTATATCTTTTTGGTAATAAGGGCACCAGGATTGAACGCAGTATTCCAGAAGAGGGCGGACTAAGGAATTGTAAAGGGTTAGGATAACTTCTTTGGATTTATGCTCAAATGACCTGCCTATAAAGCCAATTATTTTGTTTGCCTTCTTAACAACTTCTGAACATTGTTGACTCGGTTTTAGGTTACTCGATATTGTTACTCCCAGATCGGTTTCTCTGTTTACATTCTTAAGCTGAGTGCCATTCATCGAATAGTTTGCTTTCTCATTTAGGTATCCGACATGTAGTACTTTACATTTATCCGCATTGAAACTCACTTGCCAAATTTGGGCCCAACATGACAATTTATCTAGATTGTGTTGCATATCGTCAACTTGTTCTTTTGAGAGTACGCTATTTGCAATTTTTGTATCGTCAGCAAATTTTGAGATTGTACAGCTGAGACCCTCATCTATGTCGTTGATGTAAATTAGAAAGAGAATTGGTCCTAGTACCGATCCCTGGGGTACCCCGCTACTTACATTGGTCCATTTAGATGCCTTACCGTTTATGACTACCCTTTGCTTTCTGTTGCTGAGCCAATTTTCTATCCATTTCAACACACCGTCTTGTATTCCATGCGCTTTTAGTTTTAGCAGTAAACGTTTGTGGGGAACTTTGTCAAAGGCCTTTTGAAAATCAAGGTATATAATATCTACAGCTTTACTCTCATCGTAGAGGTTGAGGATATCGTGGAAGAAGTCTAAGAGGTTTGTTAAACAGGAACGTTTTTTACGAAAGCCGTGTTGAGTATCTTTAAGTATGTTATTTTCCTCTAAGTGATTTACGAGTCTGTCTCGTATTACCGTTTCTAGCATTTTACATACAACTGAGGTTAAGCTAATTGGACGATAGTTACTGGGTAGGGATTTGCTGCCTTTTTTGAATATCGGTGTTACGTTGGCTAGCTTCCATTGATCAGGCATAGTTCCAGACTGCAAGGATTTATTGAATAGTAATGTCAGTGGTTTGGAGAGCTCATCCTTAGCTTCCTTTAGAACTCTAGGCGAGATTGTATCAGGTCCAGGTGTTTTATTTACCTTGAGTTTATCTAAACAATTCAATACTTCTCTCTCTGTGGTAGCTAAAAGGATTAATTGAGATAGTCTGTAGCCTTTTAATGAGTAGACGTCCTTCCTAACCTGAATAAAATCGTCTAATAGTTGCCAGAATATAATTAAAAGGATGTTACCGGTATTGAATGGGGTAAAGAGATGCATTTGGTAGTTTTCAGGACTATTAAATCTTATATACTGTATTTTCTAAGATATAAATTATATTGGCAGTAAAAGCGAATGGACAGAACTCTTTAACAGGTTCTTAATTTGTTTTTGTTTAAATTGATAATGACATTGACACTTTACTTATGCTTATTCGAATTGAATACACTCTTAAATTCAGATATTGTATGTGATTTTGTTTATTTGATTAAGATACATATTTTCAATATTCCTATAAAACATACGTTATTACTAATGGTTCATCATTATCAGTGAATATAAATTAATCTCTTTAAAGGTGGTGTAACACGAAACAAATTTCCTTCAATTTTTACGGGCATTTATCATCAGGCAGCCTCAAAATGTAAGTTTCATAAGAGTTAAACTACCAAGCATAATATACCCCCGATCTAGTTCCCGATACCAATGTGGAAAAGCCTCAACATTGTACAAACAAAAACTTGCTCATCGAAAATAGACGAAAAATTCGCTCATGTAACACTACCTCAAGAAACCATAAAGCTAAATAACATGATAGCGTTATTCTTATATATACATTTATCTTATACAGGATTGCATATCACAGCTGTGAAACACTAGGTCCATTATAATGAGATGTGTAACTATTAATACGGCATATTTGACATCATCTTACACTTAATATATCCATAATGGGATAATTATATTGATAAATTGACATTTTTGCATATGGAGTGAGTGTGCGACTATATAACTATACCTTGATTCATTTCATATGACGGTAAATTGCAAAGTTTCCGTCAAGATTTCTCAGATATTTTGAAGATTTTGTAGTGAAATATGGTGTTAATTATATAAACTTGGTGTTAATATGAGGCATAGACATGGTGGTTTAATATTTGTCCATTAAGTATCGAGAAATCAGCTGCTAAGCGATTCAATTTACTGTCAGATGAAATGAAAGCGAGTATATAATTCCTACTTACTAGATCTGTTACACACGCAGATTTAGTAAGTAATCACATCAAAGGCTGCTAAATATTTTAATATGAATAATATATAATTGTACTGGATAATTCACGGTGCCTGTGGGGAGAATCCTATGACTGAGGATGCAAGGAAGGATGCTATTCTTTTTAACCATAACAAATCTACATTATTATTGCATTTCTGTTTAATATCGATATTTACGTCACCAACTTCCTTATAGCCTGAAACTCGTAAGTGGTCAGTTGCTATATTGGCAGTGAGATAAGCTTGGACATTTTCCTCCTCGGCATTGACATATCTAATAAAGTTCCAGATCATCGCTAGCGTCCGAGCCCACCAAGATGGCGGTCAGTTTGTCCACGTTACTCGTTCTTCCCCCGTCACTTGGCAGGACCCTCACGTCGAACTGTGAGATGTGCCTGCGGACGTCGTGCTTGAGACAGGCGGCCAGGCGGGTCTTCTTCTCACACTTGAGGAACGAGAAGGTCCGCTGCAGGTTGGCTGGGAGGGGGATGCCTAGCAGATCCGGTTGCAGGCACATCTAGGGTCAAAGAAAGGATAATGGTGTTAGTATTAGACCAAAGAAAGGATAATGGTGTTAGTATAGACCAAAGAAAGGATAATGGTGTTAATATAGACCAAAGAAAGGATAATGGTGTTAGTATAGACCAAAGAAAGGATAATGGTGTTAATATAGACCAAAGAAAGGATAATGGTGTTAGTATAGACCAAAGAAAGGATAATGGTGTTAATATAGACCAAAGAAAGGATAATGGTGTTAGTATTAGACCAAAGAAAGGATAATGGTGTTAATATAGACCAAAGAAAGGATAATGGTGTTAGTAAGGCCAAAACAAGGATAATGGTGTTAGTAAGGCCAAAACAAGGATAATGGTGTTTTACCCTGTTTCTTTTCAACTGATGGTAAATTGCAAAGTTCCCATCAAGATTTCTGTTATTTTGAAGATTGTGTAGTGAAATATGGTGCTAATAATATAAGCTTGGTCTTCATATGATGCTGAGATATAGTAGTTTCATATTTTGTCATTAATTATCGATAAATCAGCTGCTAAGGGATTCAATTTACCATCAGCTGAAATACAACCGAATATAGTATGGACCCATTTGGTACTCCAGTGGTTATAGCTCTCACCTTCATGTGAGGAAAACAACTGTTGCCACGAGGTTAAACAATATCAATTTATCAGTCAAATGGTCATAAAATTCATCTGTTAAGACCATTGTTGTCATGAATTTAAATCTCTTGAGATAACTAACGTTTAGTTTATGTTGTAAGATGAATACTAATTGTATTTGCTGTAGTAATTATATAAACAATGGTATTAGTATTATAGTCTATTCATTATAAGTTGGGCAACAATCATGACCACAAATCTCTATAACTCAAAAAGGGCTGGAGTAAATGGACTGTAATTTACCACACTGGCTGACCCTTCCTAAACGGTCGTTTCTGAGTAATATAGGTTGCAATTTCTGCTCAATCTAGAATGAACGGAGAGTACAATTTTGCCCACCGTTGCACTGTTGCAGAAGTGAACCCCCTGGATAAGGTCTTTTCTCAGAGCGACATCTAGTTGTAGGGAGTAGTAGTAGTTGGCGAAGGATTCCACCATAACACTCAGGTCACGGCCGATCTGAAACACCAGTCCATCAACATAATGTATTTATCTAGATAGATGGGACACGATAATCTAAATTAAAATGTAAATCATAAGTTAAAGGTTAGAAACAGTTCACTAGGCTTAATCCACTAGATTTGATGGAGCAACCCTAGAGGGAGCCATTCAGGAGATAACATGAGTGAGGCAAGACATTTCTAGACTGCTATAACGAACTTGAATGAACACTATCTGGTCTGACCTCTTATGTGTTATGATATTTTGTTTAATTATTATCAAGAAGAGAAGTAATGGAGGAGGAGGCGGGGATCAGGAGGTCAGAAGTGAGTGAAGCCATGAAAAGAGTGAAGATGGAGAAAGCATCAGGAATAGATAGAGTGTGTGGGGAAATGCTGAGGTATGGTGGTGAGATAGTGATCAAATGGGTATGGGAAATATGTAAAGTAGCATGGGGGAAGGGGACTGCACCTGATGACTGGAAGACAGGCATAATAGTCCCCCTATATAAGGGTAAAGGGGAAAGAGGAGTGTGTGGTAACCACCGAGGGGAAGGTGTACAGTAGGGTAGTGATTGAGAGAGTGAGAGCAAGAGCGAATATATGGATAGGTGATGAGCAGGGCATGTTTAGGAAGGGAAGAGGATGTGTAGATCAGATTTTTGCCCTGATATGTGTTGTGGACAAATATCTTGAGAAGCGACATAAGTTGTATGCTGCCTTTATGGACTTGGAGAAGGCCTATAACAGAGTTGATAGAGAATGTATGTGGAGAGTACTGAGAATATAATTATGGTGTAGATGGCAAGTTGCTGAAAGCAGTGAAGAGTATGTATGAGGGAACGTGTGGAGAATGAGAAGAGCGACTTCTTTGATCTGAATGTTGGGTTAAAGCAAGGGTGTGTGATGTCCCTATGGTTTTTCAATATATATTTGGATGGAGTCATGAAATAAATAAAAGGAAGAGCAGTGAATGTTGGTTTACCGCTGATAAGGGAGGGAAACAAGTGGAAATTGCCTGTACTGCTGTTTGCCGATGATACAGTTCTGACGAGCGAAAGTGAATGGGAGTTGCAGGGTCTGGTAAATATGTTTGGAACAAGTGTGTGAAAAACGGAATCTGAAGGTAAATTTGGGAAAGAGCAAGGTTATGGTCTTTGAAAGGGGTGCAGCCACAGTGTGAGGTGAGGTTGAACGGTAAGGATATGGAGAATGTCAGCTCATTTAAGTATTTGGGCAGTGTGTTGAATAAAGATGGCAGTATGGATGAAGAAGTGCGGGAGAGGATGCAACAGGGAAAGAGGGTTGTAGGAATGCTGAAACAGTAACAAGAAATAGGGTGGTCAGCATGGAAGTAAAGAAGTCCTTGCATGACAGTGGGGTAATCCCGACATTGACTTACAAGAGCAAAGCATGGACGTTGGTTGGGGTTAACACCATCAAGTCACAACATTAATTATTACCATTAACTCACAGCACTAACAGCAGCCAGGACGCAGGTGAAGTTGCTCATAGCAGAGTCGAACCTGTCCGCAGCACTACGGATACTCTCAGCGTCCCATAGCTGGTTTCCAACCTGCACAAAGAGACATAGGTGGTCACTTACTCTAGATCCTACCCACAGTTTTTCTAAAGATATTATCAAGGTTTATGATATTTGATGTTTACGTAGGAAAGCAAGCAGATACATACATAATTATCTCTGCTTGGCTGTTTAGTAAGGAAGGTGGAATGGGTACTTGTGGAGAGAGTTAACAAGTCGATTACTTGAACACAATCATAGTCAGTTGAGGATTCGAGGCGAGCTATTTGTCCAAGTGACGTTTGAATGCTAACATACATAGCATAGCCAAATTTATGAAGCCTTACATAATTTGTTGGTACTGAATATAAACACCATATAAGGAGGAGCACTTTATTGATAATGTTTCTCAGATAGCTTCTTCAGGTTACTATTCTAGTGACCTGAAGAAGCTATCTGCAAAACGTTGTCAATAAAGTGCTCCTCCTCATATGGTGTTTATATACATTCTGTCAACTTTTCCAAGACATCTCAACATTTGTTGGTACTGACCTGGGTGTCATAAGGTCGGTAGACTGGGATGTCATTGGTGTCGAATACGCTTGGTCTGTAATTATAGGTGTTGTAGTCCCTCTGATTGTCCTGCCCCCCTGTGATGATGTACGGCGTGTCCGGCTGATACGAGTTGTAGTCCCTCTGATTGTCCTGCCCCCCTGTGATGATGTACGGCGTGTCCGGCTGATACGAGTTTGTGAAGAACGGGTTGTTGTTGTTGTTGTAGGGGCGGCGGACACCATCTTGGCCAATGCCACCACTGCCACCAGTAGTTGTGGAGTGGATACCCGTGTGACTAACAAAGCCGGTATCGTCAGATTTGATGGGGTACTTGACTCGTGACGTACTGATGCCCGCAAGGGGGCGCCTGACTTGGCTAGTTGTGATTCCCGCAGTGGTGGGGAAGTATCCACCGCCATTGTTCTTGCGGTAGGGGGTCTGCTGGCCCTTTGAACCGCAAAAAAAAAGTATTTGTTAGTCCTATAAGGCATGTGACTCCGCAAATATGGCTTCCAAAATTCCACATAGCGATGTTGATAAGTTAAATTTGACTTTATATTGTCTTTGTTCCAGTTTTGGTTTGTTTAGTTTGCAAGTTTTACATTTTAATTAATAGATAAATGGCTTTGTAGTATATACACATGAACATTGTTACAAATACGGTACGTACACATACAATTAAGAATAACAAACAAACTAGTAAAATAATAAATCAAAGCGAAATGATACTACAAAAGTTTCTTAAGGGGGTAGTACTCGCTTTTTCTGGACCCCCTTCTCCCTCATATTTAGCATATTAGTTTTGAGGTTTTAAGACGTTTGTTCCGTTATTTTGGCGATTTTGAGACCTTTCGCCTCTTTATTTTATCAATATTAAGACCTTTCGTGCCCTTTAGGTGTCGACTTTTTCCTGGCGAGCGATAGCAAGCCTGAAATATTAGAAGGAACCAGGACATTTTTATACCGAAAATGTAAACATTTATCTTGAAAGGGGGTCTAGGGTGTGTTTTTTTAAGCTTGATGAAGATCTAGCGAGGAAACTCAAAAATAAATGAATACATAAATATATAGACCCCAAAACCAAACACTACCCTCTTAAAGCACTCACTTGGTTGTCAAAGGGAGAATAGGTGACGTCATGCGCGGCCAGGAGTCGGGTCCGGGGTTGTGTTGCGCAGAACTGGATGGCTGCCTGGGCGTTACGCAGGTAGTTGTGGTAGTTCTCTGTACCCAGGCATTGCTCCATTGCCTGGGTGGTAAATAAATTAATCTATATATCTATCTATCTATTGCCAGACGCCTTACTCCCCTTAATGAGGTTGGCCATACACAGAAGAAATTAATGATAATAGCTTTTTGTTTCTTCATCAAAATCTAACTACATTGATTTGTCTCGTTATTTTCTTCTCCTATAATCAAGGGGTGAGGGCTGGTCCTGTCCAGAGTGAGATTTGGCATCCTCTACCCCACCTTAGCCGTTTCTGTTTGTCTCTTTTCCTGTACTACTTTTTTCCTACTTCGGGGGCTGGATGCTAGGAATCCTCCTCCCCTTGTAAAATTTGCCTACTAGACGAGAGAGAAAAAGGTGCGAGGGAACGCGAAAGTGGTCCGGGACCCTAAGAATTGGAACTTTAAATATTGTTGCTGCTCAGTCTCTGTCTCGAGTCGCCCAACCCCAGCTATGGGGTATGTGCCTGAGTATATACAAGTTACATACATGCATACTGTACATAATCAAAGGGCTTCAAATCATATAATAGAGGTTACAATTTTGTTGTGTTTGCCTTTGTCATACTCTAATAAAGCTATAATAACATAATTAACAAAAGTTCTGTAGCAACTATAGTTTGTTTCTTTTCAACTGACGGTAAATTGCATTTTCCTCACTATGATTACTAAGCTATTACGGAGATTTGGTAGCGAAATATGTTGTGAATTATGACAAGGTGTTGTTTACATGATGCAGAGATAAAGGAGTTTCCTATTGTTTCCCCTTAACCCTCTCTGTACCGGTGACATCCTTTTCATTATATTCTGGCAACTATTAGGGAAGTCCATTCAGCTTAGGAAGAACGTCTGCCAATTAGAATGCTACAGACTATCTAATTTAATCCTTTTAGCTACCATATATCCTTCCAAAGTTTAATAAAATCTAATAAATGTAGCCGAAATCACATATACAGTATAAGACGTTACCGGTACTGAATGAGTGAAGTATCGAGAAACCAGTTGCTAAAGGGTTCAAATTACCGCCACCTGATATCAAACCGACTATAGGTGTGTCGGCGGCTGTACACTACTCAGCAATAATAAGCATGCATCCATTTGAATATTTGAATCTATAGTCCATTCACTTTATTTAGGCCAGAAAGGTTTACCACTAACCTATTATAACTCAAGAAGGTCTAGAGCAATCAAATTAACATTTCTATCATTTGGGAAAAATCAACCAGTATATAGGAGTGGAATTTTATGATAACCCGTTCGCTCTAACATTTTTTAAGTTGTAAAAAGATATTGGTCAGGGTTTCTGGCCTAATTATAGTGAACAGACTATACTAAGCTCACATTCTGGATTATCTGAGAAATCATTGTATTATTCTCTTTTGGGTTCGATACATAATCAAATGGGTTCTTAATTATAGCTATTAGTCCCCGTTAATGTACCACCATAGGAAAATTATCTTCACGTACCTTAGTAAAAGCGTATTTCTCGAAGAACTCTTCCTGGGCCTGTACCGAACCCAGCACCATCACCACCAGCAGTATCACCGCCACGCAGCTTAGCAGAACCCGGGTCATGGTCGTAGGATGGGGGAAAGATGGAGGCTGTGGAGGAAGGGGAGAGATTAACCCTTTCATTATTGTGACACATTTTGACAGTTTATTGTGGCTATCAGTAGACGATTTTAGACAGCTTAGAAAGGATCTATGGGATGTGAAAGGGTAAAGTGTATCTCAATTAACCCTCTGACGTCCATATACCCTTCCTAATCTTATTAATATCGTCTAATAATAGCCAGAAAACAGAACAGAAATATATAATCGGATCTTGAAAGGGTTAAGGACCACCCCAAGTATTTTATAGTATAGAGAGTATATAGAGTTACATGTGATATCTGGATTGTAGCTCTTCAGTATATGTGGAGAGTTTTATAAGTTTTTAATATTTGAAGATTGAATTGCATAGACTAACTGGAGCACATGCCAGTGTTTTCAGTCTCAAGGTTAACCCATTCAGTACCGGTGATGTTCTGTTCATTATATTCTGGCAACTATTAGGCTATTTTATTCAGCTCAGGAAGATCGTCTATCAGTGAAATGGCTACAAACTATCTGAAATAGTCCTTTTAGCTACCAACATATCCTTCCTGAGCTTCATGAAATCGTCTAAATGTAGCTGAAATAATATGGAAACGACGTCACCGGTGTAAACACGGTTTAAAGTGAGATTTTTTATTATTTATAAAGCTAACCAGGAGTGACAGTAAGGAAGAGGAGATACAATTTGGTTCTCGGTGTTATTTCGTTGAGACGTGACGAATTGTACGATGTAAGTGTAATTTAATGAGTGAGTAAAAACACAAATATGCTTTCCTGGAGTGCAAGTCAGGACGAGAAAAATAATTTGATTCCACAAATTATTTTTTGAAGTGTAGGTGAGCCCTCGATGATGTTTTTTTCAGTTAACGGTAAACTGACTTCCAATTACTTTTTTTATACTTAATGGCAAATTATTGAAAAATACTATATCTCTGCGCCATATCATTACCGAGTTCTCGGTTTTTAATATATATTTCGCTACAACATTTTCGTAACAGCTGAGTAATAAAAATGGCGACATGGCAATTTGCCGTTAGCTGGAAAACAATAGACCATAGACTATATATTCACGAGTGCCTGTCTGGATGTGTTTGACTTCTTTATGAAAACAAATTCCAGTCTCATTCAGGATTTGAAGTTTTGAGTATAATTTTGAGAGTTTGAAACATTAATTCGAGTGCAAGCAAGGCAGAGGAGTGACAATTTTAGTTGTTGCTGTGTTATGTTGAAGTTCCTGAGACGGGATATATTAGAGGAGTGAAGTTGTAGGTCTAAGAGTGAGAGTTTGTTTCAGTTCACCTCGAATGCAAGTCAGGATGAGATATAATGGAAGAGTGGATGCGTCGTAAGTCTAAGAGCGAGAGTGTTTTCAGCTAACCTCTAATGCAAGTCAAGATTAGATGTTTTGGAAGAGTGAATGTGTAAGTTTAAGAGTGAGAGTTTTTTCAGCTAACCTCGAATTCAAGTCAAGATTAGATGTATTGGAAGAGTGAACGCGTAAGTTTAAGAGAGAGTTTATCAGCTTACTTCGAATTCAAGTCAAGATGAGATATATTGAAAGAGTGGGTATATTTTCATCTTACCTCGAATGCAAGTCAGGCTGATGAAAGACAACTGAAGTGGACTCCCCGATCTTTTGACTTGAAGTGGAGAAGAGGCCCCACGATGCTTGACTATATATCCATGAGTCCTGCGTGTATGTGCTGCCTGTGTGTATGTGCTGCCTGAGTGTGTGTTTGTGTGTTGCTTGTCGTCACACCTGGATGTCACCTGCTTCCTGTCCTGGGTGCTGATGGTGCTGATGGCCTCACTGGCACGTCGTAATGGCTGCTGGCTTGATGGTCTGTCGTTTTGGGGTGGGTTTGATGAGGCTGTTTTTTTATGCTAGAGTTGAGATGAGGTTTTGATGGTGCTGATGTGATGAGACGAGGTTGTGATGGTGGTGTTGGGGGTTGGGGATTGTTTCATATTATATGTGGATGAAGGAAACAAAAGTCAACGCTGCCTGTAACAAGATTCTCCCCCAAAGTTGAAAGAGTGAGAGAGCCAAATTAATTCTTTTTGTTCTGGCGTACAGTATTGGAAAGAAGAGTGGTGTGCTTGTTTAGTGTAATAAAATGGATAGGAGGAGGAGGAGGAGGAGGTGTTTGTGAGAGTTATATGTATATACTCAGGCACACACCCCACAGCTGGGGGTGGCTAGCTGGATTAATCTCTGTGTAGGTGAGACAAATAGAAACAGTGAGGGAAGCAAGTCAAATGAAACAGGTGCTTATGGTGGTAAAGTTATGATCGTGATGGAGTTATAATGAAGGTGGTTGTGTTGGTACGGTTGTGGTTGTGGTGTTGAGGTTGTGATGATGGGGTTGTCGTGGGTGATAATGGGCTCACTGGCATGTCACACTGCTTACTTGACGTCGTGTCGTTTTTGGGGGCGTTGATGAGGTTGTTTTTGCTGTGGTGGAGGGGTGTGGAGATGGTTGTTGTGGTAGTTATGGTAGGGTTGGTAGTGGTGGTTGTGGAAGAGTGTGGAGGTGGCTGTTGTGGTAGTCATGGTAATTTCACTCAATAAATGCTGGTGTTCCCCAGGGATCAGTTTTGGCCCCAATTATGTTCCTCATTCATATCAATGATCTCATATCTACCACTCATAATCCAATACATTCCTACGCAGATGACTCAACACTCCACAGTTCCTTCACATTTACCAATTCTTTCACCCAACCAGATCTTATAAATTCAAAAATAAACACTGCAATTTCTCTGAACCAGGACCTTTCTAGAATTAATGGATGGGGACAACAAAATCTAGTTTCCTTTAATACACAGAAAACCAAGTACATTCAATTTTCTAACCGACAGAATCTCACTGACTCCCATATATTTTTTAATGATGTAAATATTCCCACTTCCCCTAGTATTGACATTCTCGGTGTAACATTAACTACTAACTTGAGCTGGACACATTATGTTAAAAGCATTGCTAAGAATGCCTCTAAAAAACTGGGACTCCTGTACAGAGTTCGAGAATTCTTCACTGACGAGCAGTTGGCCGTAATATATAAAAGTCATGTGCGTTCTCAGATGGATTACTGTTCACCTCTGTGGGTGGAAGTGGAGTGGTTGCATTGAGGCAGTTGGACAAAATTCAAAATAAAGCTATTAGATTAATCAATAACCCTGCAATCACACAGGACCTTCCTACATTATCCATACGAAGAAACGTTGCATCCCTTGCATTATTCTACAGAAATTTTCACAGCAATTGTTCCGAGGAACTTGCTTCAATTGTGCCGCCTCTCCACATCTTTCCCCGTAGAACTAGGGCAGCTGAGAGCGCCCATGAATTTACACTTTCTCCTCCACAATGCAGAACTTCTGCTTATCAGAATTCATTTATCCCCAGAGCTACTACTCTTTGGAATTCACTTCCCTCGAATTGCTTTCCACAAACTTACAATATACAAATGTTTAAATCCAGTTGTTACAAACATTTTATGAATGGAGGATGCCTTTAGGCACATGGACGTTTTTGTTTTAGCTGTGTTTTCCTTCCTCCGTTCATTGTCTCTTTAAAAAAAAAAAAAAAAAGGGTGATAGTTGTGGTGGTGGAAGAGTGTGGAGGTGGTTGTTGTGGTAGTGGTGGCTGTGGAAAGTGAGTTGGATTTGTTAATTATTTTCGTTTACCATTTTTGTTTTCTCTATAATTTTTCTTTCATGTATTTTTCGCTTTGTTTGTTTATTTTCTCCAGTGAGGGTGTAGTTTTGGTGGTGAGGTGGTGGTGGTGATGTGGTGGTTGTAGGGGCCAGGTTGAGATGGTGTTGTGGTGGTGACGAAGATGATGTTAGCAATATGATGATGATGATTGATGATGATTGATGATGATGTTAACAATGTTGATCATGGTAAGGATACAAATGATGATGGTGAAAATAAAGAAGGCGACGATAATTATACTGGTGATAATTCTACTAATGATTGTGATGAATACAATGTTGATGATAATGATGGTGATAATAAGGAAGGTAAAGGGTTGGGTGTGGCTGTGAGTGTAGAAGCTAATTTTCTATCTATTTTGTTCTATTTACTCAGGCCCAATCCCCACTTTTACTATTGTTTTCTTTTCTTTTCCCTCTTTTCCCTTTTGTTTTATATATATTTTGTTTTTTTTGGGGGGGGGCGACTCAACCGGAATAGGGACAACATAACAGAAAACAATGAACACACAAACACAAAATACACATTTCAATTTTATTATATTGATTTTCATTATTAGCATTATTTTTAAAGTTTGTTTCCTAGACCTCCATCAAGCTTAAAAGTAAAACAAAAATATAAACAATACGAACATAGAAAATACCCCCCCTCCCCCCCCCCCACCTCTTCGAGAGGTGGACTAAGCAAGGTGGAGTAAGTCAAATAGTGTCTCTGTTATGTGGAGGTGGACTAAACTATGGGGGTGGGGGGGTTAAGGTGTAGTGGTGGAGAAGGTGGAGCAGAAAGGAAAAGTGGAGTAAGTGTAATTGCTTCTATGTAATGGAGGTGAACTAAACAAGGTGGATAGTCTAATAGTATCTCTGTAGTTGAGATGGACTAAACGAGGTGGAGTAAGTCTAATAGTTACTCTGTTGTGAAGGTGGAGTAAAGTATGAGGGGGGGGGGAGTTAAGGTGGAGTGGAGTCCTTGTCGCTCCACTTGTTTTTAGTGGACTCCTGGACACGCTCTCCTGGTGCCGGCTGCTCCTAAGATGACGGAAGAGGCAGTTTAGGAGGACGATACTGAGAGGCTAAGAGGGTGGGGCTGTAAGGGGGGTGCACATTTTAGGACTCTTATATCTTAAGTAGACGTAGATTAATGAGCTGGAGGGAGTAGAAAGGAAAGTAAGCAACAACATAATATAACAGAATTTGACAAGGAGGCTTTTATCTTCTTAGTGCCGGCTGCTGCTAGGATAATAAAGGATGACACAGGTTAGGAGAACGATAGTGAGAGCCGACGAAGGTGGGGCTGTACGGGGGCTTATTTCAGGGCTCATATCTTAACCCTTTGAGTACCAGCGACGTGTGTTATGTTTTATTCTAGCTATGTTAAGACGATATTATGCAGCTTAGGAAGGAGATGTAGTAGTTAAAAAGGTTGGTTGAGATAAATTTGAAGCCTTATCATCATTGCTTAATGGTCCTTCCAAAGCTGAATAAAATCATCTAATAGTAGCAACAATAACATTAAAGAGACGTTGCCGGTACAGTAGGGGTTAAGTGGAGATTTTCACTAAAAGGGGTGTTTTGTCTGCACCCCATCTCCCTCATGTTTAGTCAACAAATTTAGCTTGATCGGGGGGTCTAGAGGGGGAGCAAGGTTTATGTAGATTTATGGGATGGAGGGAGTACAAGGGAAGGCAAGCAAAACAGGCCTGTTGATCCTGCGAGGCTACTTGTGATTAAGGAGCCAGTTTGTTCCCTAGACCTCACAAAAAAAAAAAAAAAAAAAAAAAAATCCTTCAAGGTAAATATATATATATATATATATATATGTATATATATATACTAAGTAACCAAATAATGTGGAGTGATTGTAGGGCAGAAGGATTATGGCGTGAAATTATCTGGTACGTACAAGCAAAGAGAGATAGCAAGCAATCACACAAACAAACACGTGATGATGCCATGAAACACTTATCTTCTGACCTATCAACCATTTCCATTTGGGGGCAGAGAAAATGTTGTTGCTTTCAATGCTTCCAAAACCCAATTTCTCCATATATGTACCCGTAAAAAACTCCCAGAGGACTATCCTATATACTTCAACAATACGCAAATCAACCCTTCATCTTCTCTCAGTTTTCTCGGTGTCTCATTTTCTTCTGATCTCATTTGGAAAGACCATATTACCCTTGCTAAAACAGCTTCCCAGAAGCTGGGTGTGCTCAATCGCCTCCTGGGGTTCTTTACCCCTGCACAGCTTCTTGCTCTGTACAGCGGCATAGTGCGTCCATGTTTTTTTTTTTTTTTTTTTTTTTTTTTTTTTTCTATGTGATTGAGGGAGGCAAAAGGCATAACTGCCTATAGCGAGTGCCTCCCCCATAGTTGAAAGAGTGACAGGGCCAAAATCAAGGGACGTTCGAGCCAAAATGCCTGGACACACGGAGTTTGAAGCAATTTAAGTCATAGGAAGAGGGAAAGACTGATTCTGGGAGAGAGTTCCAGAGCTCAGATGTTGAGTAGAAGAAAGTTTGAGAGTAACATTTCACTCTTGGGTTGGAGAGTTGCACAGAGTAGGGGTGGGATTGAGTTGCAAGACGGGTACCACGTGCCCCTACGTAAAGGAGGTGGTATGCACTGGGATAGCTCTGAGGAACACTGATTATTATAGTAGCGATAGAATAGCGAGAGAGATGCAACATTGCGGCGGAGAGAGAGAGATTGCAGAGAGTTGGTGAGTGGACGGGAGTTAATGATACGAAAGGCCTTCCTTTCAACTTTGTCTAGGAGAGCGGTGTGAGAGGAACCTCCCCATACATGTGAACAATACTCAATACAAGGCCGCACTATGCCCCTGTACAGAGCAAGAAGCTGTGCAGGGGAAAAGAACCCCCTAAGGCGGTTGAGCACACCCAGCTTCTGGGAGGCTGCCTTAGCAAGACTGGTAATATGGTCCTTCCAAATGAGAGCAGAAGAAAAAGAGACACCAAGAATATTGAGAGAAGATGAAGGGTTGATTTTGTATTGTTGAAGAATAAGGGATAGTCCGCTGGGAGATCCTGACGGGTAGATAGATGGAGAAATTGGGTTTTGGAAGCATTAAAGTTAACAAGGTTTTCTCTGCCCCAATTGGAAATAGTATTTAGATCAGAATTTAAGAGTTCTATGGCTTCATTACGTTTGTCGTTGAGGGATTGCTGGCTGGGGCGTTCTGAAAAACTAATGGAGTAGTGTAAGGTTGAGTCGTCTGCGTATGAATGGATGGGAATTAAGGTACAGTTAAGGAGATCATTTATAAAAATTAGAAAGAGAATAGGAGATAGGACAGAGCCCTGAGGAACACCGGAGTTTATAGGGTGAGGAAGTGAACAATGGCCGTCCACAACCGCAGCTATGGAACGGCCGGAAAGGAAATTAGAGACAAAGGCACAGATGGAGGGATAGAAACCGAAGGAGGGTAGTTTAGAAATTAAAGATTTATGCCAGACTCTATCGAAGGCTTTCGATATGTCTAGTGCAATAGAAAGTCTCACCGAAGTCCCGAAAGGAGGATGACCAAGAGTTAGTAAGATATGAAAGAAGATCACCAGTAGAGCGACCCTTAAGGAAGCCATACTGGCGATCTGAGAGCAGATTATGAGAAGAGAAATGCTTAAGAAATTTGGAAGCAAGAATAGTTTCAAAAACTTTAGAAAGACAAGAGATAAGAGCAATTGGACGATAGTTGGAGGGTTGAGAGCGGTCACCCTTCTTTGGGACAGGTTGAATGTGAGCAAACTTCCAGCATGAAGGGAAGACGTTAGAGGATAGACAGAGACGAAAGAGTTTGCCTAGGCAGGGAGTCAGCACGGAAGCACAGTTTTTGAGAACAACAGGAGGAAACACCGTCCGGACCGTACGCCTTATTAGTGTTAAGCCCAGAGAGGGTAGAAAGTACGTCTTTAGAAGAGATTAGGATATTAGGCATAAGTAAGAGAGAGGAGGGCGGAGAGGGAGGAATAGCACCGGAATCATCCAAAGTGGAGTTTCTAGCAAAAGTTTGAGCGAAGTGTTTAGCTTTGTCAGAGGAAGAAGTGATGGTTGTGCCATCAGAGTGGGAAAGGGGAGGGAAAGACGAGGAAGAGAAATTGTTGGAGAGGTTTTTGGCTAGATGCCAGAAAGCTTGCGAAGAGCTAGAGTTGGATAGTTCAGTACATTTATTATTGATGAAAGAGTGTTTGGCAAGTCGAAGAACAGATTTGGCTTGATTCCGGGCAGAAACATATGAAGAATGAGAGTTTTAAGGCGTCGGTACCGTTTGAATGCTTCCTCCTTATTGCGGACAGCAGTAGAACAGGCGTGAGTAAACCAAGATTTTTTAGCATTAGTCTGAGAGAAAGAGAATGGAATGTATGCTTCCATGCCCGATAGGATTACCTCGGTAATGCGTTCAGCACTCTCCGAGGGTCCTCGGATGTGTGGGGAGCAACCTTTCACACAGCACTTCTTGACAAACTAGAAAAGTAAGCTTTTCGTCTCATTAACTCACGTCCACTCACTGACTCTTTGCAATCTCTCTCTCTTCGCCGCAGTGTTGCATCCCTCTCGCTATTCTATCGCTACTATAATAATCAGTGTTCCTCAGAGCTCTCCCAGTGTATACCACCTCCTCTACGTAGGGCACGTGGTACCTGTCTTGCAACACAATCCCACCCCTACTCTGTGCAACTCTCTAACCCAAGATTGAAACGTTATTCTCAGACTTTCTTCTATTCAACAGCTGAGCTCTGGAACTCTCTCCCAGAATCAGTCTTTCCCTCTTTCTATGACTTAAATTGCTTCAAACTCCGTGTGTCCAGGCATTTTGGCTTGAATGTCCCTTGATTTTGGCCCTGTCACTCTTTCAACTCTGGGGGAGGCACTCGCTACAGGCAGTTCTGTCTTTTGTCTCCCACACTCACATAGAAAACAAAATATATAAGAACACACCAACAACTGATAAGAATAAGCCTTTTAGTTCAGCCTACCCCTGTGTTGGCTCTACTGCTCTTGGCTTTGATGGACTTGTTTGTGCGCTGTAGGTTTATCCAAGCACGCACAATTATACACAAGATCACACACACACACACACACACACACCCACACCCACACACACACACCCACACCCACACATACACACCCACACCCACACACACCCACACCCACACACACACACACACACACCCACCCACACATACTACTTAACATTATACACCCAATGTACACAATGACACATATCTAGCCTAGTGTTTAAGCCTTAAAGGGAGAGTTGTATTTGTGTGTTATTTATTTCTTTATTTTTTGTATTTATCTTTATTAAATATCCTAACTAAACCTCCATTAAGCTTATATTACACAAACAAATCTTAAGATCGCCAATCTAATGGGACGAACATCTTAAAATCTCAAAAGTAATGGGGCTAAGTGAAGGAGAAGGGGGTCCATAAAAAAAAAAAAAAATTGCCCATGAGGCACAGTGCGCTAATGGCCTAAGCTTGGCGGCAATAGGTTCGAGTCCTCTTGAAAGCAGTTACGCGAACAATATTATCGGCTATCCTGATGGAGAAGGATTGTAGGGTGGTACTCTTCCCTTATAAAGCTGTTCATCTATCAGCTTCGTGTTAGCCTACTTTTCATTCCACGCCTGTAGCCCATTCAGTACCGGTGACGTCCTTTTCTTTATATTCTGGCAACAATTATATAATTTTATTAAGCTTAGGAAGGACCTCAAACAGTTAATAGCCTTGGAACCACATAGATCTTGAGTAGAACGTCGGCTGCTGATCAAAGGGTCGGCGGCGGATCGAGCTCGCACTGTCAAAATGTTATTGGTAGATGTCAAGCTCGGGCAACTTGACCTAGCGATTCGTGAAAAACGCCTAATGTTCATAGCCACCCCTTCTCGGGAATCACGTCGTCTGGAAAAACAAAATATATTAAAAAATACATAAATTATAACTCGCAGGCTCTATCTCGGCTGCATGTTACCTCCATAATTATAACTCGCAGGCTCTATCTCGGCTGCATGTTACCTCCATAATTATAACTCGCAGGCTCTATCTCGGCTGCATGTTACCTCCATAATTATAACTCGCAGGCTCTATCTCGGCTGCATGTTACCTCCATAATTATAACTCGCAGGCTCTATCTCGGCTGCATGTTACCTCCATAATTATAACTCGCAGGCTCTATCTCGGCTGCATGTTACCTCCATAATTATAACTCGCAGGCTCTATCTCGGCTGCATGTTACCTCCATAATTATAACTCGCAGGCTCTATCTCGGCTGCATGTTACCTCCATAATTATAACTCGCAGGCTCTATCTCGGCTGCATGTTACCTCCATAATTATAACTCGCAGGCTCTATCTCGGCTGCATGTTACCTCCATAATTATAACTCGCAGGCTCTATCTCGGCTGCATGTTACCTCCATAATTACTAAGCTCTTTGTCGGCTGCATGTTACCCTCATAATTATAACCGCAGGCTCATTACATTTTGGCAACTATTAGACGATTTTTTTCAGCTTAGGAAGAACGTCTACCCATTAAAAGGTTACACACTATATCAATTAATCCTTTTAGCTAACATACATATTTCCTAAGCTTCATAAAATCGTCTAAATCTAGCTGAAATTAAATAGAAAAGACGTAACCGGCACAGAAGGGGTTAAGGAAAGAAACTCGGGTGAAAAATAATTATTCTTAATATATTGTATATACAGTACATCATCATCATCATCATCATCATTCAGGTCTCTGAGATACTAACTATTCCTTGTAACGCCTTGTAGCTCCCACCCCCTCCCCTCTCTCTCTGTCTGTCTTGCAACCAATCACATCACTTTATGCACAAACGATCACATACTGCATATACTCATATATATTCCACACGATCACACACATACACACATAACCCCTGATCCGCACACCTACAGTAGACTCATCCATACACACACACATACACATTCACGCTCATACGATCACACCATCTTGTTCGTAATTTTGGATGGATTTTAAACATGGTAATGCTGTACGGTTGCCTCCACATGAACCTGGGACATGTGCCGTGGAAAAGTGGCTGTAAATCCCCACAACAGGTTAAGGGGAGGTTTGGTTGTTCTGGACCCCTTCTCCCTCATGCTTAGCCCCATTCGTTTGGCGATTTTAAGAACTTTTGTGCCATATAAGTGTCGATTTTTGTCATGGCGAGCGATGGCTAGCCTGTAATTTAGGAGGAACCGATCTTCAGCTGGGACATTTTTCAACCGAAAAATGTACAAATGGATCTCGAAGGGGAGACTTGGGGGTAGTTTTTAAAGCTTGATCGAGGTCTTGGGAGGAACTAAAGAAAATAATAAATAAATATAAGAACAAATATATATATAAATCTCCCCTTAACTACTCCATAAGCAGAACTAACAGCAAACTACTAGTAAAGTAAAGCTAGATACAGAGAGAGAGAGAGAGAGAGAGAGAGAGAGAGAGAGAGAGAGAGAGAGAGAGAGAGAGAGAGAGAGAGAGAGAGAGAGGACATGATACAGCAGTGTAGGTAAAGATGACGCGCTGCACACCCTAAAATGATCACACACCTCTGGATATGTACAAGGAGATGAGCTGGCAGGGAGTGGGGAAGTGTTATATACAGTATATACTGTATATATATACGGCATATATATATATATTGCAGTCACTATCGAAAGTCTAGACATAGTTTGTCATTTGATTGAACTTTCAAGGCATTATGTTAATTACTCAGCTATTATGCAGGGTTTGGAGCGAAATAAGTTGTTATATATGCCTACTTAGCATTACTATGATGCAGATTAGGTTAGGTTATGTTAGCTTATAACCTAACCTGATCTAACCTAACCTTCACTACTTCGTTCAAACTCTTCTAAGTAGCTGAGTAATTAACATAATGCCTGAAAAGTTAGCCATTTTCTATTCTAAATGTTGGGGGTAACTGTAAAAAGGATGGATATTAGGTACAGAGCGTTACACCATTTTATGTAACAAGTTTGGTGTGTCACTGTACCATGTCATCCCCGTGTAACCTTAAGGGGAGCTATAGGGGGTTTCCTGACCCCCATCTCCCTCATGTTTAGCCCTTTAGTTTTGAGATTTTAAGACGTCCGGCCCATTAGTTTCGCGATTTTACCACCTTTCGTCAGATTTTCTTGTCAATTTTACATTCTTTCATGCCATTTATGTGTCGATTAAGAAGAACCGGCCTTTGGCAGGGACATTTTTCTACCAAAAAATGTACACATTTATCTTGAAGAGTGGTCTAGGGAGCGTTTTTTTAAAAGCTTGATGGAGGTCTAGCCAGGAAACTAAAAAATATATGAAAGATTAATAAATAAAGCAAAATGTAACCCCTACCCTCCCTACCCAGTGACACACGAACACTGTAGCGGGGAACGAATCGGAGTCACTGGCCCAGAGTCAAAATATAGCAAAAATTGAGTTTACTATCTGACAATATACTCTGTCATTTCGGCGTGAGTATCCTAGGTTCGAGTCCTTGGAGTGCCACATGTATTTGTTGATTTCAATAATTTAGCTTAGAAGTAAAGTTGGTTGGTGAAAAAATATGAATTATGACTGTAATAATTCATATTATGGAGATTATGATCGTGTACAGTAAAATTAAGTGAGCTAATAAATACCGGTATGTGCTATATACTAAAAAAAAACAGCACCTACGCATGCACACAACCAATATGTGTGTGTGTGTGTGTGTTTTTTTTTTTTTTTTTTTTTTTTTTTTAAACTTAGTGATCCTGCCTTTACCTGTGTTGGTGTGTAAGGTGTTATTATAACCAGGTGAGTGGTCCACAGGCAGTCCAAGGTTGCTGCTAATGACCCCGACACATCCACGCTCCCTGTCCGTACGTCATGCTGGGGTAGGCTTTGGGAGACTTGGGGAGCATCGTACTCTCTCTCTTTGTCACTCTATGTTTGTCGCTCTGATGTTCAATGTCCTTCTCACCACACACACACTCACTCTCACTCTCTCTCTCTCTCTTAAGGAGGGTTTTCTGAACCCCTTCTTCCCTTATGTTTAGCCCCATTAGTTCCATTGGTTTGGCGATTTCAAGACCTTTCGTGCCATTTAGGTTTTTTAAAAAATTTGGCGAGGGTTCGCGAGCCTGCAATTTAAGAGGGACTGACCTTCGGCCAGTGCATTTTTCTACCGAAAAATTTACAAATTTGTCTCGAAGGGGAGTCTTGGGGATATTTTTTAAGCTTGATGAAGGTATAGAGAGGAAGCTAAACAAATAAAAATAAATATATATACAAATAAATACAAACCTCCCCTTAAGCCGGCGTCACACGATCAAGTTTATCGGCTACCTGTATCGGAGCCTTGATTCCGCTACAAGGTATCATGTTATTTTGATTGATTTAGCTGTTTATTCGTATACTAAATTGGACTGTACACAATCAGGAGTTTTATGATAAATAATACAGGCATAGTGAAAAATTTACTATTTATTTATTATTATTATTATTATTATTATTATTATTATTATTATTATTATTATTATTCAGACATCTTTCTCTCTCTCTCTCTCTCTCTCTCTCTCTCTCTGTATCTCTCCATTTCTCTATCTACCTCCTATTCATTGTCCTGTGTCATGATGGTGCAGCATCTTTAGGAATATTGAACTGTCGGCCCCTCCTCTGAACGTCTGTTGTTGATCATCCTTTGGTCCACTGTCATCTTCATACTCAGCATCATCATCATCTTCTTCTTCATCATCACCTTCTTATTCATCATTATCTTTATTGTTATCATCATCACCTTCTTCTTCTTCATCATTAACTTTATTGTCATCATCATCACCTTCTTCTTCTTCTTCTTCTTCCTCCTCCTCATCGTTATCATTTCCTTCTTCTTCTGCTATTATGTTCTCTCCCTGTCCACCATCACACCAGGCTTACACTTCTTTCTCCCTTCCTTATTCATTTCTCCATATTTCTATTTCCCGATATGATAATCACCCAACAGGATCCATACCCAAAGTTGTTGTTGTTGTTGTTGTTGTTGTTGTTGTTGTTGTTGTTGTGTGTGTGTGTGTGTGTGTGTGTGTGTGTGTGTGTGTGTGTGTGTATATTTATGTATTCATATATTCGTTTTACCCGATACGTTTTGTACCCAATATAGTTTGAGACCAATATGCTTCATGCCCATAACATTTCATTCTAAAGTCATTTCATGAATGTTCTGACACAAGTAGTTTCGTCAGTAAATAATTTCAGATAAAAATAGTTTCGCCTCCAACACACTACTTGTCTGCCACCCCTCATTACTCCCTCTCCACGTGCTTTTATGTGTCCTGCCTGCTCTCCGGCCCCTCCTCTTCTCCTCTGCTTCCTGTGTATCGTGTGGTTCTGCCTGCCTGAGCATCACTGACCGTGGGGGTGGCATTTGTACCGGTGCTGTCATTAGTAGCATATCTTCCGCAGTTATCATTTTTTGTTTTTTTGCCATGAAATCTATGAACGTGAAGATTATGGGGTGTCTGCATTATGGGGTGTCTGCATTATGGGGTGTCTGCATTATGGGGTGTCTGCATTATGGGGTGTCTGCATTATGGGGTGTCTGCATTATGGGGTGTCTGCATTATGGGGTGTCTGCATTATGGGTGTCTGCATTATGGGTGTCTGCATTATGGGGTGTCTGCATTATGGGGTGTCTGCATTATGGGGTGTCTGCATTATGGGGTGTCTGCATTTGATTTATCATAAACAATATACAGTCGTGACACTAGATATGATAACCAGAATAAAGTGTAAAAATAAATCTATAAATATTGAGAGATAATAACTAAATGCGGAATTAGATATGTTAGATTAAAAAGCAAATTGATTAATAATTAATTGTACCATACTCCTTCCATATTAAAGTAAATATGGAAGAATTATGTTTGATTTGCACATAAACATGAAAACAACTAATACTAATAATTATTGTAACCCATTTTGTTTTGAAAAAAATGAAAACAAAAATATTGATCTAATGTGAATTAACACGTGAATTAACAAGATAGTAACCTAATAATCTATTGACTTATATGACTGACATATATGTGTATTGACTTATATGACTGACATATATGTTTATTGACTTATATGACTGACATATATGTTTATTGACTTATATGACTGACATATATGTTTATTGACTTATATGACTGACATATATGTTTATTGACTTATATGGGACTGACATATATGTTTATTGACTTATATGACTGACATATATGTGTATTGACTTATATGACTGACATATATGTTTATTGACTTATATGACTGACATATATGTGTATTGACTTATATGACTGACATATATGTTTATTGACTTATATGACTGACATATATGTTTATTGACTTATATGACTGACATATATGTGTATTGATTATATGACTGACATATATGTTTATTGACTTATATGACTGACATATATGTTTATTGACTTATATGACTGACATATATGTTTATTGACTTATATGACTGACATATATGTTTATTGACTTATATGACTGACATATATGTGTATTGACTTATATGACTGACATATATGTTTATTGACTTATATGACTGACATATATGTTTATTGACTTATATGACTGACATATATGTGTATTGACTTATATGACTGACATATATGTTTATTGACTTATATGACTGACATATGTGTTTATTGACTTATATGACTGACATATATGTTTATTGACTTATATGACTGACATATATGTTTATTGACTTATATGACTGACATATATGTTTATTGACTTATATGACTGACATATATGTTTATTGACTTATATGACTGACATATATGTTTATTGACTTATATGACTGACATATATGTTTATTGACTTATATGACTGACATATACAGTATGTTTATTGACTTATATGACTGACATATATGTTTATTGACTTATATGACTGACATATATGTTTATTGACTTATATGACTGACATATATGTTTATTGACTTATATGACTGACATATATGTTTATTTATCCAAGAATGCCAAATGCTGATTACGCTAGCAAACTGTTTTACCCATGAAGGTATATATCATAGTAGGTGGTGGAAATACTGTTTTAAAACAAACACAAATAAACCCCATGAAGGTATATATCATAGTAGGTGGTGGAAATACTGTTTTACCCATGAAGGTATATATCATAGTAGGTGGTGGAAATACTGTTTTACCCATGAAGGTATATATCATAGTAGTGTGGGGAAATACTGTTTTAACCATGAAGGTATAATCATAGTAGGTGGTGGAAATACTGTTTTAACCCATGAAGGTATATATCTATAGTAGGTGGTGGAAATACTGTTTACACCCAGAAGTATCATATCATAGTAGGTGGTGGAAATGACTGTAAAAACCAATGAAGGTATATATCATAGTAGGTGTTGGAAATACTGGAAAGTAAGTTCCAATGAAGTATATATCATAGTAGGTGGTGGCAATACTGTTTACCCATGAAGGTATTATCATAGTAGGTGGTGGAAATACTGTTTTTACCACATGAAGGTAGTAATATCTAGAGTAGGTGGTGGAAATACTGTTTTACCATGAAGGTTATATCATAGTAGGTGGTGGAAATACTGTATTACCCATGAAGGTATATATCATAGTAGGTGGTGGAAATAGTGTTGTACCCATGAAGGTATATATCATAGAGGGTGGTGGAAATACTGGTTTTTTAACCCACGCAAGGTATATATCATAGTAGGTGGTGGAAATACTGTTTTACCTGAAGAATATATCATAGTAGGTGGTGAAATACTGTTTACCCATGAAGGTTAATATCATAGTAGGTGGTGGAAATAACTGTTTTACCCATGAAGGTATATATCATAGTAGGTGGTGGAAATACTGTTTTACCCATGAAGGTATATATCATAGTAGGTGGTGGAAATACTGTTTTACCCATGAAGGTATATATCATAGTAGGTGGTGGAAATAGTGGTGTACCCATGAAGGTATATATCATAGTAGGTGGTGGAAATACTGTTTTACCCATGAAGGTATATATCATAGTAGGTGGTGGAAATACTGTTTTACCCATGAAGGTATATATCATAGTAGGTGGTGGAAATATGTTTTTACCCATGAAGGTATATATCATAGTAGGTGGTGGAAATACTGTTTTACCCATGAAGGTATATATCATAGTAGGTGGTGGAAATACTGTTTAAAATGAAGGTATATATCATAGTAGGTGGTGGAAATAATGTTTTACCATGAAGGTATAATCATAGTAGGTGGTGGAAATAACTGTTTTACCCATGAAGGTAGATATCATAGTAGGTGGTGGAAATACTGTTTTACCCATGAAGGTATATATCATAGTAGGTGGTGGAAATACTGTTTTACCCATGAAGGTATATATCATAGTAGGTGGTGGAAATACTGTTTTACCCATTATAAACATAGTAGGTGGTGGAAATACTGTTTTACCCATGAAAGGTATATATCATAGTAGGTGGTGGAAATACTGTTTTACCCATGAAGGTATATATCATAGTAGGTGGTGGAAATACTGTTTTACCCATGAAGGTATATATCATAGTAGGTGGTGGAAATACTGTTTTACCCATGAAGGTATATATCATAGTAGGTGGTGGAAATACTGTTTTACCCATGAAGGTATATATCATAGTAGGTGGTGGAAATACTGTTTAAAACGAAGGTATATATCATAGTAGGTGGTGGAAATACTGTTTACCCATGAAGGTATCCATAGTAGGGTGGTGGAAATACTGTTTTTACCCATGAAGGTATATATCATAGTAGGTGGTGGAAATACTGTTTTTACCCATGAAGGTATATATCATAGTAGGTGGTGGAAATACTGTTTTACAAAATCCCATGAAGGTATATATCATAGTAGGTGGTGGAAATACTGTTTTAATATAAAACCCATGAAGGTATATATCATAGTAGGTGGTGGAAATACTGTTTTATAATTAAAAAAAACCCATGAAGGTATATATCATAGTAGGTGGTTGGAAATACTGTTTTACCCAATGAAGGTATATCATAGTAGGTGTGGAAATACTGTTTTTACCATGAAGTATATATCATAGTAGGTGTGGAAATACTGTTTTAACCCATGAAGGTATATATCATAGTAGGTGGTGGAAATACTGTTTTACCCATGAAGGTATATATCATAGTAGGTGGTGGAAATACTGTTTTACCCATGAAGGTATATATCATAGTAGGTGGTGGAAATACTGTTTTATCATGATATATGTATATATCATAGTAGGTGGTGGAAATACTGTTTTACCCATGAAGGTATATATCATAGTAGGTGGTGGAAATAACGAGAGGAAATGAATGAGGGGTGAATAGTGAATAACATGAATTGCCATTATATATTTAAAGTTTAAATAGGACTTCAGAGGCTATCAACTCTACTGGATTGTTAAGCCAGCACACTGTAAGTCAAAAATAGTGTCAGGATTGCGAGCCTTTTTCGAGAACTCCAGTCCATTGACATTGTTATCTCTGACCAGACCAGATGACTGGAGTAAAATAGGAAAGAAGAGTAATTGGACAGAGGAAGAACAAGCTGAGAAGTGAGAAGAACAGTAGAAGACTGAAAGTTCTCGGGTTCAACCAAGCTGCTCAAGTAAACCGTATACAAATCCTTAATGCACACCTATGGGTGTAGTAGGTTGGTGGATGGACTAGCCACTTACCATTGTTGAATAATTGGGCTAACAATTTAATACATAGAGGGGCTTATAGTCGGACGGACCCTAAGTTGAGTGGTCAATCCTGTAAGCCCTTTGAATAAACTGGAACAGGTTGTCCTTCTCACAGGCGACAGGTCCGCTTGGGGGCTTTTTCCATATACAGTATATATATATATATATATATATATATATATATATATATATATATAATATATATTATATATATATATATATACAGTATATATATATATATATATATATATAAGAAATACGACAAAAGGAAACTATGTTTCGCCATCAAGGTTAACACTCGGTTAATATCGACATGTTTTACCTCATGAATAATAAAGGAGGAGGAATGACTTGTGATGCTTCGTAAAGTATCAGTGACAGTGATGGAAAGAGAGAGAGAGTGAGAGAGAGAGAGGATGAGTGACATGCAGAGTGAAGGAAAGTGGAAACAAGATATGGACAGGAAGTGGATATGTTCAGGGCGTGAGTTGCTGGAGTTACAAGGTGTTACATGGATTGGGTAGCATCACACAGACTTTACGTTATTTTCTAGAGGGACAACGATCATTTTAATGATATTGTTTAGTACAGTACAAATATTGTAAAGTGTTGAAAATACTATCCACACTCTTTAAAGATGCTCTACCAAAAGAAAAATAATCTATATCCAACCGTCATGGGAAGTTTGTTTTGGGTAGAACAGATGTTAAAGGTAAACACATTTCCATAATATACTGCTATTGAGCTTCTACTCTTATTCTGATCTAACTTACAATCGTTGTTGTGTATGGCATTCCTAATATGGCTAAGCAAACTAGAATTGAATAGCATATTTTATATGTAGCGAAATAGAGCTTCGCAGAACGTAAGCACTATCTCCTTACTCCTAAACGGAAAATGTCTCTTAACACTTTCTGGTCCAATGTCTTGTGGGTTATTGTAACACCAGGTTTTTTTACTGGGGTTGATTGGATAAAGGTAGGTTCTTATTCGACTGGAGAAACTAAAGTCAGACTACACATGCACACAAGTCGTAAAGGATAAATATACTACAGAGTACACACATGAGTTTTCTTATTAATGATCACTTGATACAAAGATAAAAATTCACTTAAGACATATAATACGCTGTTTACATGGAAAAATAACAATAATATAAAGCCAAGCACTGACGAGTATCCACGACGAACTTAGATAATCCACTAGCACATCTATTCTAACACTGGATAGCCTTAAAGTCACACTAATACTGTTGATCTAGTTGTTTGTTGCTAAGTCCTTTCTTCTGTCTTCGTGAGGCCGTTTAGGTGGTCCTGCCGTGTGGTCAATGGAGTGGGGTTTACAGATGGACTATTTGGTTTGGGGCCTTTAATAGTAGTTTACATATGCAATAAGAGAGACTCAAATTAATGGACTCTGCTTTCGTTTGTCACCCTCCAGATATACAGCTTAATATAGTCCAAACAATTGTGGGTATAGAAAGGGTAATTCAAGTGTCCATAATATGCTAAAACAGAATATACAGCTTTGTTATAATATAAAATAACATGGGTATAAATAGGGCAAATTAATGTGTCCATAATAATCTACCAATTTGAAGGTAAATTAGTGGTATTAAACCATTCTTATACCATTCAAAAAGGTAAATCACCATCAACGTTACATACCTATTGATTGTATATAGCTTTGTATATCCTTTTTATCTATTTATTTATTTATTCATTTATGTATTTATGTTATATTTATGTTATATTTATGTTATATTTTTAGTGCATTCTTGTGGCACAACTAACGATACTGAATGAAATATATCTGGAGTTGGAGATTCATATTATTTACGGCGACTTATCTACTACCTCCCTCTGATCGTCGTATATCCTAAGTGCCGACACCGAAACTGAAGAACTATCAATACTTAATCACATGTCATAACTGGGTATTATTACTCACGATAGTCTAGTTACTAAGGGTATGGGAAAGTTATGACGTTTTGGGTAAGAAATAATCTGTTATAATTTTGATTTAAATGTAGCCCCTTCTAAAATAATAGTTACCGTGAAGAAGTATACGTTTTCTATGAGAGATACTGGTTAGATATTATTTGAAGGTAAACAAATGTTTAAAAGAAGAATTCGACTGTATTTATCTTAGTCTCTCAATGATCTTGATAATATCGCTATTCTGTTAGTCTTATCTATGTTTTCCTATCCCATGGTATTAATAGTAAGAACCTCATTAGCATCTCTCTCTTTCTCTCTCTCTCTCTACATATTCGTATTATAATGCATATATGTATCTCTGTTTATCTATCTTTCAAACATTCTATCTACAGTCCATGAAAGGTAATTGAGAATCAGTATATGCTGGATAAAATATAATTTATTACGTATTCACAGAAACAAATAATATATTCGTGTGAGTGTGTGCGTATATGTATAGGGTTGCAGTTTGTGTATGTATGTATGCACTGTATGTATGTACAGTATATGCATAAGCAGTATGTATGAATATATTTGTATGTATACCTGTATAATACATGGGTGTGATTTTGTTTGTAATAATATTTGTTTAAGAGTGTACATCTTACACAATACTATCGGTAATAATTTACTGCTATTAATTATATATATTTTTTGTATATAGTTTATGATTATATATTACTATGTTTCTCTCTTCGTTCTGAGTATTCTTCCACACTCTTCCATTCTTCGTTCTGAGTATTCTTCCACACTCTTCCATTCTTCGTGCTGAGTATTCTTCCACACTCTTCCATTCTTCGTGCTGAGTATTCTTCCACACTCTTCCATTCTTCTCACAATAAATAGTTTAGGCAGACAAAAAGCAAAAACACATATGAAAACATTCAATAGCGTTTACAGTCAGATACACGGACCGTTTCTCTAGCTATACAGTATATGTCATTTGATAGTCAGCTCATATCCTCATCTCAGTCTAGTATATCTCAAAATCATTAATAGAGAAGGCTCCAACAAAGACGGTGGCCAGTTTATCTACATCCGAAGTTTTGCCACCATCATCAGGCAATCCAGAGATATCATAAACGGAAATGGTCTGCCTGAGGGTGTTCTTGTAACAGGCCAACAGTCGGGACTTTCGGTCACACTCTAGGTAGGCCAGGAGTCGCTGTACGTTGTTGGGGATGGGGTTGCTGGTTCTCTGCACTGGCAGGCACCGCTGGAAGGAAGGTAAAATATATTAAAATACAATGTTCTGGCTATGATGGGCCTATGCTAAGCTACATACATTGTGTGATATTAGCCAAAATAAAGCATAGTAATATGTCATCATGCTAAACTTCTTTTTTTATGTAAAAGAAGGACAAAAGGGCATAACTGCCTGTCTGTATCCATTGGAATTAGTAATCCCCATCGTCAGTGTTATCTCATGTCTGGGAAGTACGTCAGAGGGACTTGGGCCCCTCTGCTTCAGCCGCCCAGGATTGGTGGTCACTGGAAGATTTATCCCAGGTTTGGATGTCGATTTGTCTTTTTCAGCATAGATTTCAGCTGGTCCATGAAGCGGCATAGAGGTGCTGTGATTCAGTCTGGCTTTCGTGAATGGTGTCTAAGTCTCAGTCTATCTCTTTTATTATGATATCAAGTGCCCAGTACCTCTTTATAGTGTCTAGTGTCCATATACTGACTTTTGTTTTTACTCACTGGGAAATCTGTGCAGTATCCTCTTCAACCCCTTATTAATCTTTTAATAGATGTCTGATAGTTTTTGTCTAGTCTATGATTAACACATTCTGTCTAGCACTCACATCCATTATGGATTATATTACAACTCACCGACAAGTCATCGCAGAACCTGATACCCTCTTCAAGATCATCGGTCAGCTCTTGGTTAAGGCCAGCATTCCTGTAGGCGTTGATCGCTGTGT
Source organism: Paralithodes platypus (assembly GCA_032716605.1). NCBI lineage: Eukaryota > Metazoa > Arthropoda > Malacostraca > Decapoda > Lithodidae > Paralithodes > Paralithodes platypus. Next base: position 14,815,291 of record CM064519.1, on the reverse strand, counting down.
CGATGTTTATGTTCAGGTCCTCATCAACCTGACAAGTGGTTCCATTCAATTATTAGTAAAAAAGAGATGGTATGGATGAACGAGGTGGAAGGGAAGCACAGGAAAGAGCTGGACTTATATATTCCTCTACTTTCTGTCTTCCCCATCCACCCAATTTATCTATTTGCCACAACTGATCAAAGAAGAGTTGAAAGGATGTCTATGCGGGGCAAAGGATAATGATAATGTAGCTAGTGGGAAGAAGGAGAACAGATAGAATAAGAAGATAGAGTGATATGGATGGGATACGACATGGAGAGGAAGAACCTAGCAATAACAATGTTGCCGGAAAGAAAGTTTTCCCTTGAAGTAATGCTAAAGTTGCCACTATAAATCACTCATATAATTCATCCAGTGTTACTCATGATACAATTAGAGCGACGTCATATTAGTGCAAGTAGACATTGGCTTATTGAGTCTCGAAAATGTGGGTGAAGCTGCTGAGGTCAAAGTAGAGGCCCTTGTCTATAAAAGAGATTTTTGGGGTCTAATCTTCTATTTTAACCAGATTAAAAGAAAGATAAGCATCACCATGCTGAAAGGGTTGAAAATCTTACGGCATCTATGCTTTTAAGGATGCAGGTGAAGTTACTGAGGGCGTAGTACAGTTTATCCACCAGGCCCGAGATCTCCTCCCGGCTAACCAGTGGCTGCAGCCCCAGGAAGGTCTGTCCCTGGAAGGTTTGTCCCTGGAAATTCTGACTCTGGTAATTCTGGTCCTGGAAGTTCTGGCGCTTCTGTAGGTGGAAAGAGGCAGGAATTACTCCTCTGGGTTAATTGGAAGATCGGGTATAAAGTACAATAACTTACTCATGATATAAAGTAGAGTTACTGAATTTTGTTCAGGGCTGTATCATTCTAGTCTCTGGCAATCTAGATATTATATAAGCAATACATTCATGAGCTAATTTATATATGGCATGTTATAAATTGCGTTGTGCCCTGGGTTGAAGGAGAACTAAATTAATCCAGCCATATACACCCTGTCACAGACTGCTGTATCCTTGCCCTGGTGTGGTTTGGCTTCTATTGAACTTGTACTGGATGACTCTACAGTCCTGACCTCTGTATCAACACTAGTTCAGGGTGAGTTGAAGAGAAAAGTTAGTAAGAGACAGTCGTTCCTTAAAATAAGGACCTGACTGCTGCTCCGGCAAAAATTACATATGATCTCCCCCCACCTTTCTTCCGGGGTTGAAAGTACAACAAAATCCATACAACCAAATACTGTACACTCTGCCGTAAGCTGTTGTGACTTCCTTCAGGTTTGGTCAGGTGAAGGTAATGAGGTATCTACTTTTCGAAAAGTGTTCCTTTGTGCCCTGGGTGCAAGGAGCTATTAAGACAATACAGTCCTATGAACTTTGTTGCAGACTGTGACTTGCTCATTTCATTGGATTGGGAGGACAATGAAGACAAGCCAGCCACATAACCCCTGCTGCAGACTTAAATATCTGCTCTTTGTTATGGTTGAAGGAATAGTGAAGTAAAGTAGCCATATAATCATGAAAACCTTGCTGCTGATTGCTGTGACCTGATTTGTTTGCCTTAGTGTAAGGAGCTACAAAGAACATACAGCTTAATGAACCCCGTCTTAGACTGTAGTGACTAACCTTCCTGCTGTAGATAACAGGCCCCTGACCAAAGGCGGGGGTGTTGGGGAAGGTGGGGGGGTTGGGGAAGGCGGGCTGGATGTTGGGGATCCCTTGCAGCACCTGGGGGTGGTGGCCCAGGTGGGTCTTGGGGGAGGTGGGGGGAGAGAGTTAATAATTATTGTAAAACACAGGGTGACGCAGAATTCAATTATCCAGTTGACTCAGCGAACACCCTGGGTAACCGAATTCTGCGCCACCTTGTATATATGTTCATACTAATCCTAGTAAGGACCATTAGGTTTGTTGTTGTTTTTCTTCCTTTGTATTCTTTTGTATATGCAGGCTATTGTATTAAATATCGTATTTTAACCTTCTTGAGAAACGAGTACTAATGTATTGTCTACCTATTATCCAGGCTATTAATAAACGATATTATTCAGATTAGGAAGAAAATGTGAAAGTCAGAGGGTTACTTGAGAGTAATTTGACCCATTTGATTCCTAGAGGGCCTTCCTAACCTGAGCACAATCATCTAGTGTTAGCCAGAGTACAGTGGAAAAGCGTCCTCGAATACTGAGAGGGTTAAGAGGGGTATAGAGTTTTTCTGGACCCTGTTCTCCCTCGTGATTAAGTTTTAACATTATAAGACGTCTGGTCCATTAGTTTGGCGATATTAAGACCTTTCGTGCCATTTAGGTTTCGGGTTTTCCTGCGATCGATAGTGAGCTTGTAAAATTAGGATGTATTGGCCTTTGGCCGAGAATTTTTGCTTACCGAAAAACGTACAAATTTGTCTTGGGTGTGTTCATTTAAGCTTGATGGAGGTCTCGCAAGGAAACTAATATATAAATTAATATACATATAGGTAGACCAAAGAATAAACCCTACCCCCTATAGAATACTGCCTCCCCCCCCCCCTTCTCCTTACCGCGAAGATGTTGATGGTGTTGGGCCTGGTGTTGAAGGACTGGGGAGGGGCGTCGGTGTTCCGGCAGTAGGAGCGGGCCCTTTGTATCTGAGCCAGGAAGTCCAGGTACAGGCCACCACCGAGGCAGTCCTTAAATGTCTGTAAGGAGGATTATGAATACAAAACAATATAATACTGTATATACTATTACATGCATACATACATACATATTACTACTACTGCTTCTAATAATATACATATATATATATATATATATATATATATATATATATATATATATATATATATATATATACAGTATATATATATATATATAATTTGTATTTTGTTTTATGTACTACAAGCAAGGGATAGTAGTGTGTATTGTGAAATTTAAGGTTGGGTTGGGAACTCACAAACAGAAAACAACAATATTACTAATTTGTACTTCTGCTCCTCTCTTAGAAAGATAGCTTTACCTGTAGACTCAGGCAGGGTAGGACTCTGGATTGTCTTCTTCTGTCTTTCCTTATCCGTTGTGTACAGATAAGAGATCGTGGCACCTTGTTTTCTCTCTCGGACTTCCTCTGCTGATGAAGAAGACACTTTATCCGGAGTACATATATGCTCGAATTCCTCGACGAGCGAGTGTGCAGCGCGCTGTGTAAGTGACGATGTTCGAGAATTCTGTCTCAGCAACTCATTGGGAATAATCTGTGTAAGCAGTTCTCTTCGACTACCCTGTGTAAGCGATAGTCCCTCAGCCTGTGTAAGAGCTGTTTCCTTGCCGTATGTAAGCGACAAGTGTACTTTGGAAGTTGAGATTCCCAAAGGAGCTGGTAAGCTACTGAACAATTTCCCCATCCTTTCATGTATCCGTTTTTAGTCTCTCATTCTGCGGGTTGGCTTCCGGGAAGAGGGGCCACAAGTATCCTAATGAGGGAGTTGGAATAGGGTCTTTTCTCCATTGAGCTGCCAGATAAAAGGTTAATGGGGTGTTCCTTAGGTATAGTTAGTCCTCGCCTTCCATTGTTTATGCTGGAAGGGGTCACTGTGTTCTTCCGTTTTCTTTGAAGGTGGGTGGAAAGGTGGACTGATGTGTTGCTGTTGGATATGATCATCGGCTTCTTCGGAGTAGGTGGTACTGTTGTAAGGAGGGATAGTGTGTCAGGTACTAATGTAAGTGGTAGTCTGATTGTGTTGTCGGTGATGAAGTGACGACAGTTGTGCGAGAATCGTGTCCGGAAGTTGTTGAGTTGTTGTAGGGGATATAGCTGTATATATATAGTGTAGGGGATATTGGTGTATAAATACAAACAACAAATATATAAATATAGAAGGATGTAGGGTAGCCTACAAGCTATTGTGATTGCATTTATCCATTTGAGTTCAAGAGGTAGAAGTAGAATGTCGTCTGATGGTGACCAGAATAAGATGAACATTATATCATCGTGTTGAAGGGGATAAGTATACAAACATCAGACACAGGATTCAATTTATTGCCAGCTGAAAATAAACAGACTATAGTAAAAGTTTGTTGTGGGTTCGTACCTGGATGTAAGCATACTGTTTGAAGTGCTGCTCCTGCCCCACCACCACCACCATCACAGCACCAGCAGCCACACACAGCAGAAGGAACAGCCGCTGCATACTGAAGAAGGCGCGGCAGAAGGCTCCTTGGTTAACTATAGGATAAAATAATGCATAACAAGTAATTAGGGATGACAAAATATTCGACAATATACAGAACACACACACACACATATATATATATATATATATATATATAAGGAGAGAGAGAGAGAGAGAGAGAGAGAGAGAGAGAGAGAGAGAGAGAGAGAGAGAGAGAGAGAGGGGGGGGGGGGGGGGAGAGAGGAAGTATGGTTGCTGAAGGACGAAACGACTTACTATCATGGAGTGTCTTATAGCTTTACCTTCATGCTTACCCGTACATTAAGGAATGCTGAGGTTGGTGTTGGTGTTGGTGTTGGTCCAAGGAGACAACAACCATTATAGTCTTCAGGGGGGTCACCTGATTTTTTATATCTCCTTTTCTCTCTTTCTCTGGCTTGGATCCATTCGGCCCCATTCAGCCTACTGTTTTAAGACGTTTATCCCCATCCAGGTGTCGGAATTATGACGTTTTCTGTACTATATTCTGGCTCACAATGAGGAATTTTATTCAGCTTAGGAAGGATCTCTAGGAATTATGACGCTTTCTCTATATTCGTACTAACTTAGACGAGTTTATTCAGCTTAGAAAGGATCTCTAGGAAACATAGGCGCGAAAGCCATCTCATTTAACCCTATCACACCCACGAACTATTTGTTAGCTGAATACATTCGTCCAATGATAGCCGAATAAAATGGAGACAGGCGTCCTTATATCCTGAAAGCGATTGTTTCCACTTTATTCTGGCTAACATTAGACGATTTTAGCAGGGTGTCACACGAAAGATCATTCATAACTATAGTCCTAAAACCCAAGACCTATATTTGAGTTACTATTGCTAAGGGGAGATTTTATTTATTTTTATTAATTAATTTATTTATTTATTTACATATTTATTTCCTCCCTAGAACTCCATAACCAGATCAATAATTATATACTTTACATCCAAAATTTAATTAAAGTCCATTATGAAAAACAAAAATATAATAAATATAAAATCGAATTGAATATACTGTAGAGTAAATGGATTTTTTTTAGTTTGCTCCTTAAACCGATATAAAGTATAAGAAAACACCTCCAAGAACCCCCTTCGAGATATATGTACCGGCCGGAGATCGGTTCCTCTTAAATTACAGGCTCGCCAAGAATAAATCGACACCTAAATGGTACGAAAGGTCTTAATATTGAAAGGGCTTAACATCACCAATATAATGAGGCAAGCGTCTTAAAATTTCAACACTAATGTGGCTAAGCATGAGGGAGAAGGAGGTCTAGCAAAAAAAAAAAAAAAAAAAAACTTCCCTCACAACAGCAAAGTAAAGAGAACAGTAAAACATAAACAAGGGTAACAGCTTTGCCACAGTTTACAATTTTCCTTCGCTTTTTCATTGACTAGAATAAAACTTAACCCCATGGTGACCGTTTATTCTGGCTATCATTAGACGATTTTATACAGATTTGGAAGGATCTGTGGGAGTTAAAAGAGTAAAGACTGGCCCAAGCAACCCTCCGACTTCCATATACCCTTCCTACTCTGAATATAATCGTGTAATAATAGCCAGAATAAGCTGTCGAAATGCGTCATGTCCTTCAATTGGTTAATGTCATGAATATATCCCTTTCAAGATCCGATGACGGATTTCCTTTCTATTTTATGTCTATTTATAGACAATTTTATTCAGATGAGGAAGGGTATAATTATGGAAGTCCAAGGGTTAATTGAAAAGACATGTGTAGTCGTATCTTGAAAGGGTTAACCAGTGTCACCTTAACCAGTGCCACCTTAACCAGTGCCACAGTGACACCATGGCCTTTATTTTCCATTGTATTGATTCGTATAACGTCTTTGTGAAGGGCTTCTATACACCCATATAACTAACGTCTTTGTGAAGGGCTTCTATACACCCATATAACTGATGTCTTTGTGAAGGGCTTCTATACACCCATATAACTGATGTCTTTGTGAAGGGCTTCTATACACCCATATAACTGATGTCTTTGTGAAGGGCTTCTATACATCCATATAACTGATGTCTTTGTGAAGGGCTTCTATACATCCATATAACTGATGTCTTTGTGAAGGGCTTCTATACATCCATATAACTGATGTCTTTGTGAAGGGCTTCTATACATCCATATAACTGATGTCTTTGTGAAGGGCTTCTATACATCCCATATAACTGATGTCTTTGTGAAGGGCTTCTATACACCCATATAACTGATGTCTTTGTGAAGGGCTTCTATACACCCATATAACTGATGTCTTTGTGAAGGGCTTCTATACACCCATATAACTGATGTCTTTGTGAAGGGCTTCTATACACCCATATAACTGATGTCTTTGTGAAGGGCTTCTATACACCCATATAACTGATGTCTTTGTGAAGGGCTTCTATACATCCATATAACTGATGTCTTTGTGAAGGGCTTCTATACACCATATAACTGATGTCTTTGTGAAGGGCTTCTATACATCCATATAACTGATGTCTTTGTGAAGGGCTTCTATACATCCATATAACTGATGTCTTTGTGAAGGGCTTCTATACATCCATATAACTGATGTCTTTGTGAAGGGCTTCTATACACCCATATAACTGATGTCTTTGTGAAGGGCTTCTATACATCCATATAACTGATGTCTTTGTGAAGGGCTTCTATACACCCATATAACTGATGTCTTTGTGAAGGGCTTCTATACATCCATATAACTGATGTCTTTGTGAAGGGCTTCTATACCCCATATAACTGATGTCTTTGTGAAGGGCTTCTATACATCCATATAACTGATGTCTTTGTGAAGGGCTTCTATACATCCATATAACTGATGTCTTTGTGAAGGGCTTCTATACATCCATATAACTGATGTCTTTAGTTGATCATATGGTCAGGTCAGGTGAAGGTATTAAAGGAGCCTATACTAACGGTTCCTCATATATATTTATTCAGTCATTCTTTAATATCTATAGACACACATTCCTGAACCAGACCTTATTAATTTTACACTGTCCACTTACATGTCTCACCAATTTTTCTGCGATGATTGACCGAAAATAACTGGTTGTGATGTAAGTGTGGAATAGGATTGATTGGCTATCCTAGTGACTGGTGGTAGAGGTGACTGGTAGCTCCTGGTTAACCCCTGGAACTGGTGGTTAACTGTAGACGCCTTAGAGTAACTGTGAGGGCTGGATAGAGGGGGAGGAGGTCTTATATATAGGTACAGTATATATATAGGTCCAGCAGCCTCTCCCCTCTCTTGCATATGGCTGAGTAAACGTCACCTTGACTCATGAACTCACCAAGCAAGACCCCGAATTGGTGTCTAGGGTTATGGTCTCTGAAACACCCTCTTATATATATATATATATATATATATATATATACAGTATATATATATATACAGTATACAGTACAGTATATAATTATAATATTTTGTGTTTTGTATCTTTGTTCTGTCATGTTCTTTGTAGTCTTCACATTATTGATATTATCCTCAATTATTCTTACCACCTCACCACAAACCATACTCATTACCTGTTAATTGATCGGTAATTTAGCGTTGTATCTGCATGTCCTTCAGTCATTGTGTTCCCCGAGTACTGGCGCTTGTACTTAAACATACATTAACATAGATAAATATAATACAAATAAAATACATATTGACGCTTTCCATGCGAGGATTAGTAACCAACAGACATATTTTTCATGTTAAAAATAATCTCACATTGTCAAGAGAATGAGCCCAATAATACACTTAATTATGAACCAACATAATTCATATAGACTTGATGTTATCCTATGTGAACAACTAGGCAGAGTTCAAGTGGTTTATGTGAACAACTAGGCAGAGTTCAATTGGTTTATGTGAACAACTAGGCAGAGTTCAAGTGGTTTATGTGAACAACTAGGCAGAGTTCAAGTGGTTTATCCTATATGAACAACTAGGCAGAGTTCAAGTGGTTTATCCTATGTGAACAACTAGGCAGAGTTCAAGTGGTTTATGTGAACAACTAGGCAGAGTTCAAGTGGTTTATGTGAACAACTAGGCAGAGTTCAAGTGGTTTATCCTATATGAACAACTAGGCAGAGTTCAAGTGGTTTATCCTATGTGAACAACTAGGCAGAGTTCAAGTGGTTTATCCTATGTGAACAACTAGGCAGAGTTCAAGTGGTTTATCCTATGTGAACAACTAGGCAGAGTTCAAGTGGTTTATGTGAACAACTAGGCAGAGTTCAAGTGGTTTATGTGAACAACTAGGCAGAGTTCAAGTGGTTTATCCTATGTGAACAACTAGGCAGAGTTCAAGTGGTTTATTATATTAAGGGGGGTGACCTGCTTTTTTTATTTCTGTCCTTTTCTCTCTTTCTCTGGCTTTTATCCATTCGGCCCCATTCAGCCAACTATTTTAAGACGTTTATCCCTATCTAGGTGTCGATTTCTTCCTAGCGAGCGATAGCGAGCCAGCATTATAATTATGAAGAAATCTGGCTTCGCCGGAGAAATTTTTCTATCGAAAAATGTACAAATTTAGCCTGCTGTCTAACAAAAATAAACAATATGCTGGCTCGCTACTGCTCACCAGTAAGAAATTGACACCTGAATGGGGATAAACGTCTTAAAACAGTAGGCTGAGCGGGGCCAAATGGATACAAGCCAGAGAAAAATAGAAAAGGACAGAACAAAAACAGGTCACCCCCCCTTAATTAGGCATATACGAGCACGCACATATTGGGCATTGTGCAAACTATACGTTGCAATTTTGATCAACTAAGCAAAAAAAAAAAAAAAAAAAAAAAATGCACAAAATTATAGGTTACTTTGCTTGTTATTGAACTATAGTAATACAATTTGGCATAATTCATGAACTATGCAAATTAAAACTCGTGCATATAATCTACATACTGTTAATTTATATAATTAGACAATATTTCAATTACATGTTAAGGGGTAAAGGTTTATTTTAGTGGTCGATTATTTCACATATATATTATTTTTTTAGTTTCCTCTCTTGACCTCCATCAAACTTAAACAAACATCCATTACATACCCCTTCTATATTAAATTACATCCCCCTTCTATATTAAATTGTAAAAAATTTGGTAGAAAAATGTACTGGCCGAAGGCCGGTTCTTCCAAAATTACAGGCTCACTATCGTTCGCCAGGAAAAATAAATCGACACCTAAGCAGCACGAAAGGTCTTAATATTGACAAAGAAATGGGGCGAAAGGTCTTAAAATCCACAAACTATTGGGACAAACATCTTATAGTCTGAAAACTAATGGGGCTAAACATGAGGGAGAAGGGGGATCAGAAAAACGGCCCCTCTCCCCTTAAATAAACTGCTAGACTCTAGAGTGTACAGTCGTGGGCAGGACTATCTGGACAATAATTCCAAGAGACATAATTATGACACACAGACCAACTATTCTGAATAACCTATTGAGCCACACGGGGACATCTCTTAAGGGGGTCGGCTTTATTTGTTTGGTCTATTTATGTATGTATTATATATATATATATATATATATATATAAATATATATATATATATATATATATATATATATATATTTATGTATATATATATATATATATATATATATATATATATGTTGTTGAAGTTCTTCGCTAAACCTCCATCAAGCTCATCATAACAACCCCTAGACCTCCCTTCGAGATAATTTTATAAAGTTTTCGGTAGAAAAATGTCCTGGCTGAAGGCCGGCCATTTGGTGTATTCGTTTTTGAGTTATTAGATGTTAATGGTGAGGATTCCTGGCCTACCTGTAGTAAATAGACTATAGGCCTTTTAACCCTTTGAAGATTGTGACGCATTTTGACAGTTTATTCTGGCTATCATTAAACGATTTTATACCGTTGAAGAAGGATTTTTGGGAATTATAAGGGTAAAGACTATCTCAATTTACCCTCTGACTTCCACATACCCTTCCTAATCTGAATAAAATCTTATAGTAACAGCTGGCAAACAGAACAGAAGTACGTAGTGGATCTTGGAAGGGTAAACACTACACCCCGCAATGTTGAGTCTCTCTCACTCTTGTACCACTATTATATTACAATAATCTGTGTTCTTCAGAGCTCTCAGTGTATATCTCCACCCTTATGGAGAGTGGGGGGCACCCGTCTTTCAACACACTCCCACCCCTACTCTGTCCAACCCAAGATTGAACCGATTATCCCAGATTCTCTTCGACTCAACAAATAAACTTTGGAGCTCTCTCTCCCTCAATCTGTCTTTTCCTCATCCTGTGACTTAAATTGCTTCAAGCTCCGTGTGTCCAGACTATTTGAGTCTAATATACCCTGAATTTGGCTCTCTGTCACTCTGTCAATTTTGGGGGAGACACGTGTTACAAGCAACTTTGCCTCTTGTCCCGTTCACTAAAAAACAAGAAAAACAAAAAAAGAATGTATACCGGTATATATATATATACTGTATATATATATATATATATATATATATATATATATATATATATATATATATATATATATATATATATATATATATATATATATATATATCCGAATTTCTCTCTATTTTGCAGTATTTATATATCTATAAGCTATATCGATTCATATTTCTAATTATACAAGAGGTTATTGAAAATATATAAATAATGCATGAAGTACAGTTTATTACGTTGTCACAGTAACATATCATATAGTCATGTGAGTGTGTGCGTATATGTGTAAGACTAGCAATTACTATATGTATATATGTACTGTATGTATGTATGCATGTACTGTATGTATGTATGTAGCCTACTTTATGTAGTGTACTGTATGTATATGCATGTATGCATGCCTATATTGTTATGTATACCTGTATGTGTTGTCATTTTATGTTTGTCATTATTTTTGTTCATGACTGTGTATTTTAAACGATAATACCGTTATACAAAAATAGTTTTTTTCCGCTGTGCTTCATTTATAGCATTTATTTTATGATGAACTGTTATTAAGCCTTTTTCGTTTGTCTCTGTTGCATAATTTCTCACTCTACATCTATCACACACACACACACACACACACACACACACACACACACACACACACACACACACACACACACACACACACACACACACACACACACACACACACACACACATACACACACCTCACAGACACATCAGAAGTCACTCACAGACACATCAGATAGAAATATATAGTACACAGATACCTCCCCTTTAAGGGGGGGTGACCTGTTTTTGTTCTGTCCTTTTCTATCTTTCTCTGGCTTGTATCCAATAGGCCCCATTCAGCCTACTGTTTTAAGACGTTTATCCCCATCCAGGTGTCAATTATTTACTGGTGAGCGGTAGCGAGCCAGCCGGCATATTTTAAAAATGTTTTTGACAGCAGGCTAAATTTGTACATTTTTCGGTAGAAAAATTTCTCCGGCGAAGCCGGATTTCTTCATATAATGCTGGCTCGCTATCGCGCCAGGAAGAAATCGACACCTAGATGGGGATAAACGTCTTAAAATAGTTGGCTGAATGGGGCCGAATGGATACAAGCCAGAGAAAGAGAGAAAAGGAGAAAAATTAAAAAAGCAGGTCACCCCCCTTAATACACCCACACACACACACTCTCTCTCTCTCTCTCTCTTGTTTTGTTGTGCTTTGCTGCTTGCAGGCAGTTCACATCTATCACATCACAGAATTCTCCCTAAAAATACACACACGCATTCACTCTTGCTCTTGTTTTCTTTTCTTTTGTTGTTTTGTAGGGAGTTCCCATCTCTCACATCACAGACACCTCCCTAAACATACAGGCACGCATTTACTCCCTCTCTTGTTTTGTTTTGTTTTGCTTTGTTGTTTGTAGGCAGTTCCAATCACTCCCATCCTTCCTTCCTGGTCTAGAATATCTCCAAATCATTAGTGGAGAAAGCCCCAATGAACACGGTGGCCAGCTTATCCACATCAGACGTCCTGCCACCATCATCAGGCAATCCCGAGACGTCATAGAGGGAGATGTACTGCCGTAGAGTGTGCTTGTAACAGGTGGCCAGGCGGGATTTACGGTCGCACTCCATGTAGGCCAAGACACGCTGCAGATTGGACGGGATGGGGTTCCTGAGTCGCTCCACGGGCAGACAACGCTGGGGGAGGAGAAGGGTTAAGGGGGGATGTATATTATGTATGTATGTATGTATGTATGTATGTATGTATGTACTCTGGCACTTACCCCAGTTTTCCTTTTTTTTATGGGGGTGGCCGACTCGAGACAGAGCCCGAATATATATATATATATATATATATATATATATATATATATACAGTATATATATATATATATATATATATATATATATATATATATATATAATATATACAGTATATACCGGTATATATATAATATATTCTGTATAATATATACTGTATATATTATATACAGTATATATATATATATATATATATATATATATATATATATATATATATATATATATATACACAAACGGCAAGAGGCGCCTTTACACATGAGGATACTGTGTTTGAGTCACATGATAAGTGGCTTGAAATGAGATAAGACACAGATGCTCATTAAATTAATTACAAAGCTTACACTTGCTCATCAACGCCATCCAAGATAAACAGGTGAGAACCCTAATCATTGCAAATGGCAATGATGTACGGTAGCGCTAATAAGTTATGTCTCATCTGCCATTACGTTTGGCTCGCTATGTGCTTTATTTATGTCTGCCTGATGTTGAATAGGGTGGGTAAGCCTAGGAACATGTGTGTACATCTCACTCGAGATGAATCAATCAAGTTTAGATATTGCTCATACCAAATATTGACAAAACAAAAATACGTGGTGCCGAGCATGACTTATTTGACCGAGTGTACAGTCGCGCTAATAAGTGATATTTCGGCACCAAGTATGTTTTGATCAATAATTGGTATCAGCAATATCTAAGCTTCACTTCTTCATATCGAGTGAAATATAAAAACATGTTCTTACAATTACCCACCCTGTTCAACATCTGACAGACATTAATACAGCTCAGAGAAAGCCAAACGTAATGACAGTTGGTTCATGACTTATTAGAGCGACCGTACTTACCGAGAAGTCTTTGCAGAATGTGACCCCCTCCACAAGGTCCTGGGTCAGCTGGGGGTCAAGGCCAGCGCTCCGGTAGTAGTTGATGGGTCTGTCGACGATAATGTTCCAGTTGCCGTCAATCTGAAAGTTGATGGAGTAAAGCATAAGTAAACAAGATATTTAAGATGGTTGAATTATTGAGTAATGTTTATGTTAACAAGATATAGGAGGGTTGAATGATTGAGTAATACTAATGTTGGTTGAATGATTGAGTAATGCTTAAGTCAACAAGATAATATAGGAGGGTTGAATGATTGAGTAATGCTTAAGTCAACAAGATATTTGAGGGTTGAATGATTGAGTAATGCTTAAGTCAACAAGATATTTGAGGGTTGAATGATTGAGTAATACTAATGTTGGTTGAATGATTGAGTAATTAATAAGTAAACAAAATAGAATCAAAAGGTTGGTAAAATCGTCTACAGATTGCCAGAATGAAAGAAAGCCAGGCATCACCATAATAAAACAGTTAATAATAAAGTTCATCATCTTACAAATCCCGTAGACTGGAGGGTGCAGGTAAAGTTGCTGAGGGCGAAGTATAGAGTGTCCACCATGCCTGAGATGTCCTCCCGGTTGAACAGTGGTCCCTGCTGCCCCAAGAAACTCTGCTGGCCTGGGTAATTCTGGCGCTTCTGTAGGGGAGGGGGAGACAACTAGGAATTAGTCTTCTGGGTTATATGTTAGATCAGGTGTAAGGTATAACAGCCAGCGTGTGTCATAGGTCAATAAGGGTGTCAAATGATAGGGAAGTCCTTCTGTAGGGGAGGGGGAGACAACTAGGAATTAGTCTTCTGGGTTATATGTTAGATCAGGTGTAAGGTATAACAGCCAGCGTGTGTCATAGGTCAATAAGGGTGTCAAATTATAGGGAAGTCCTTCTGTAGGGGAGGGGGAGACAACTAGGAATTAGTCTTCTGGGTTATATGTTAGATCAGGTGTAAGGTATAACAGCCAGCGTGTGTCATAGGTCAATAAGGGTGTCAAATGATAGGGAAGTCCTTCTGTAGGGCAGGGGGAGACAACTAGGAATTAGTCTTCTGGGTTATATGTTAGCTCAGGTGTAAGGTATAACAGCCAGCGTGTGTCATAAGTCAATAAGGGTGTCAAATGATAGGGAAGTCCTTCTGTAGGGGAGGGGGAGACACCTAGGAACTAGTCTTCTGGGTTATATGTTAGATCAGGTGTAAGGTATAACAGCCAGCGTGTGTCATAGGTCAATAGGGGTGTACAATGATAGGGAAGTCCTTTTTGTTTCTGGACCCTTCTCCTTCATGTTTACCCCAATTAGTTAGGAGATTTTAAGACATTCGCCCAATTAATTTGGCGATTTTAAGACTTTTCGGCCTACCTAGGTGTCGATTTTTATATGGCGAGCGATAGGGAGCCTGTAATTTAGAAGGAACCGGCCTTCGGTCGGGACATTTTCTACCGAAAAATGTACAAATTTATCTCGAAGGTCGCTGTAAACCCCCCTCGATTTTTTGTTGATAACTTAATCATTTGAGGGACCTTTTTGAGGCCTGTGAAGAGATATATTGGTTATAAGGAGCTAAGAAGAGCATACAGCCATATAAGTCCTGCTCTAGAGTGTTGTGACTTGCTCTGAGTGTAAGGAGCTATGAAGACAATACAGGTCTAACCCATCTGTCCCCTACTAACTTCCTAATCCTGCCACGGACATTAGTTCCAGGGCAGTAGTTCCCTTTCCAATGTTCCCTTACCCACTCTAAACCACTGTTTGGACAATTGATCCTCAGTGTTTTGGAGGACAAGCAGCCTAGAAGGGTCACCAGATCTGTTGTTGCTTGATTTGCTTTGTACTCCTTTGTACTCCTTTGTACCCTGCTGCAGATTGTTGACTTGCTTTGGTTATAAGGAGCTAAGAAGAGTATAGAGCCTTATAAACATAGACTGACCTTCCTGTTGTAGACGACGGGCCCCTGGACGTAGGTGGGGAAGGTGGGGGGATTGGGGAAGGCGGGGGGATTGGGGTAGGTGGGGGGATTGGGGTAGGCTGGTCGGGCGTTGGGGACCCCGTACAGCACCTGGGGAGGAGGGTGCAGCTGGGCCTGTTGGAAGGCAGAGAAGGCGTTAAGGGGGAAATTCTCGCTTTTTCTGGACTCCCTTCTCCCTCATGTTTAGACTCATTAGTTTTGCGATTTTAAGGCGTTTGTTCACTAGTTTGGTGATTTTTAGAACTTTCACCCCATTACTTTGTCGTGCCGTTTAGGTGTCGATTTTTTCCTGACGAGCGATAGCAAGACTGTAATTGTTAAGGAATCGGCCTTTGGCCTGGACATTTTGCTACCGAAAAAAATACAAATACATCTTGAAAGGGGGCAAAGAGGTGATTTTTAAAGCTTGATGGAGATCTAACGAGGAAGCTCATTTACTTATCTACGTTTATTTTTCTTTAGTTTCCTCTAAGACTCTCATCAAACTTGAAAAATACCCCTTAGACCCCCCTTCGAGATAAGCTTGTACATTTTTCGATAAAATAATGTTCCGTCGGTTCTTCATAATTTACGGACTTGCTATCGCTCGCCAGGAAGAATTAGGCATCTAAATTGCACAAAAGGTCTTACAAACGTCAAGCTAATGGAACGAACGTCTTAAATCTAAAAACAGGAGATAAACATGAGGGAGAAGGGGGTCCAGAGAAACTAGCCCTCTCTTATATAATGATTGTAAGCACTTGGAGATACTAATTTTAGCAGGACCTGTGCTAAGGAAATTACCTTAGAACTTTTGTTTTCTATTTAGTTCTTGAATCATGACTACATATTTGTGTAGGCTACATTGATTCTGATGAAAGCGTACATATAGTGGATAGTAGGACATTTATATATCGGATAGTAGGACATTTATATATCGGATAGGAGGATATTTATATATCGGATAGTAGGACATTTATATATCGGATAGGAGGATATTTATATATCGGATAGGAGGGATTGGATAGGAGGACATTTATAGATTGGATAGGAGGACATTTATAGATTGGATAGGAGGACATTTATAGATTGGATAGGAGGACATTTATAGATTGGATAGGAGGACATTTATAGATTGGATAGGAGGACATTTATAGATTGGATAGGAGGACATTTATAGATTGGATAGGAGGACATTTATAGATTGGATAGGAGGACATTTATAGATTGGATAGGAGGACATTTATAGATTGGATAGGAGGACATTAAAGACTTTGACTATAGTATCTTTCAGCTTGACTATAATGAGAGTATAAAATATATTGTTTAAAATACTTCTTAACCCTTCCAGTACCGGTGACGTATATTATATTTGATTTCAGCTGCATTTAGACGATTGTATGAAGCTTAGGAAGGATATATGGTAGCTAAAAGGTTGGACTGAGATGATAGTCTGTGACAATTGGTAGATGTCCTTCCTAAGCTGAACAAAATCGTCTAATAGTTGCCAGAATGTAATGAAGACGTTGCAGGCACAGTAGGGGATGAAGGGGAGGTATTTAGTTTGTTCCCTAGACCTCCATCAAGCTTAAAATTACATCCCCTTGAGTCCCTTTCAAGATAAATTTGTACATTTTTCGGTAGGAAAATGTCCCGGCCGAAGGCCAGTTCCTCCTAAATTACAGGCTCGCTATCGCTCGCCAGGATAAAATCGACACCTGAATTGCACGAAAGGTCTTAATATGGGGTGAAAGTTCTTAAAATCGCTAAACTAATGGGGCAAACGTTTTATAATATCAAAAGCAATGGGGCTAAACATGAGGGAGAAAGTGGTCAAGAAAAAAATCCCTCAAGTGGAGATATCCCCTTAATGGAGATGAAAAGGGTTGGATATTGGACTTCGCTATGATAAATATTTGTACTCAGCCATAATGATTGTACTCAGCCATAATATTTGTACTCAGCCATAATATTTGTACTCAGCCATAATATTTGTACTCAGCCATAATATTTGTACTCAGCCATAATATTTGTACTCAGCCATAATATTTGTACTCAGCCATAATATTTGTACTCAGCCATAATATTTGTACTCAGCCATAATATTTGTACTCAGCCATAATGATTGTACTCAGCCATAATATTTGTACTCAGCCATAATATTTGTACTCAGCCATAATATTTGTACTCAGCCATAATATTTGTACTCAGCCATAATATTTGTACTCAGCCATAATGATTGTACTCAGCCATAATATTTGTACTCAGCCATAATATTTGTACTCAGCCATAATATTTGTACTCAGCCATAATATTTGTACTCAGCCATAATATTTGTACTCAGCCATAATATTTGTACTCAGCCATAATGATTGATACAACCTAAATGTAGATAGATTGAAATTAATAACACGTCGCCGGTACAGTAGGGGATAATCTTCATAGGGTTAAGGGGGAGGTAGTTGCTTTTTCTGGACCCCCTTCTCCCTCTTGTCTAGCCCCATTAAATTGTAGATCTTAAGACGTTCACCCCATTAGTTTGTCGAGTTTATGATCTTTAGACCCATTTCTTTATCAATATCAAGACCTTTCGTGCAAATTATGTGTCGATTTCTTTCCTGGCGAGCTATAGCGAACCTGCACTTCTGGAGGAATCGGCCTTTGGCCGGAACATTATTCTTCCGAAAAATGTACATATTTGTCTCGAAGCGAGATCTTGAGGGTATTTTAGCTTGATGGAGGTCAATGGAGAAAACTAAAATCATAATAAATAAATTAATGAATAAACTAATAAATAAAACCTATTTATCTATATATCTACTCAGGCACATTCCCCATTTTTTTTTTTTTTTTTTTTTGGCTGGGGGTGGCCGACTCGAGACTGTTATGTTTTGTAGTTACCGTGATGCCGTTGACAGTGTTGTGCCTGTTAGGGAGGGTGAGTGGTGCAGCGGCAGTGTTCTGGCAGACAGACTTGGCCCTCTGGATCTGGGCTAAGAAGTTTAAGTACACGTCATCACCGAAACATTTGGCGAACGTCTGTAGGAAGATGAAGGAATTGTAGTATCTCTCTATGTCTGTCTGTCTCTCTCTCTCTCTCTCTCTCTATATATATATATACTGTATATATATATATATATATATATATATATATATATATATACGCACATATACTGTATATACAGTATATATATATATATATATATATATATATATATATATATATATATATATATATACACATATATATCTATTTATTAGTGATATATCATTTATTGTACCTATGGCCATCTTCAATACGAAAAAGAATGAATGACAATGTCTAATTAAAGTAATGTATAATCCATATATATCATAGCATCGTATGTTTAGAATTGTAGCCTGATGAATACGCTGATGGACTCACTCGGCCATTTCTAACAACCAATGAGGCAAATTTGTACTATTATTCTTGAGATTACGTTATATAGAGTAATATGTGGGCGTACCTGGATGTAGGCGAACTGGTCAAAGGCCTGCTTCTGCCCCTCCACCACCGCGCCCATGGCCACACACACCAACAGCACCGTCCGTATCATCCTGGAGGAGGCGGGACAGAAAAACAGAAGATTAGCTTTATAATCTAGTAAGGTATTTTAGCTTAAGATATAAGACCAACAGAGCAGAGGGTAGTGAAATAATATCTAAGCATCTAATGGATGAAAAATATAAAGGGCTAGTTAAACACCCTCCACACAGCCCTTCAAATCAGCACCTAAAAACTGTATAGTAGGTATAGGTGATATGGAGTGTTGCAGCTTGGTCACCGTGACGAGTGGTTTTCTCCGGATTGGTGAATCCGTGGTTTTATATGTTGGCACGTTTACTCAGCTCTGATTGTTGTTTATTTTATCGGCAGTCCTGCGGCCTCTACCTTGGAATCATCCTTCTCCACCATATTGTCCTGCTTCGTTTTCCTCATCCGGTGATCATAATATTGAACCGGTTTTCCATTGTTAACGCCATATAGATATCAGGGGAGTTGAGGGCGGTGCCAACCTACCTCCATGGTGGTTGGCACTGAGCCCGGCAAATCCATGACTCAATTGTTTCTGGGGTTCCTTTCGGGGACCCCACCTTCCTGTTGGTTCCCTGTGTTTCCCTTGACTAATTTTATAATCTCGCCGCTTTATTTTGCAGAGAGTCACCGTTTCCTTCCTCACCACTCTATTTCGTCCATCAAGTCCAGCAATTATTTCTTTAGCCCCATCCACACTGGCGTCCTGACCCCTCCAGACTTTAAAATGGCCGTGTGTTTCACAGTCTGGTGAAAAGTCCTGCAAGGTCAGGGCAAGAACAACGGAGTCATTTAAAGGACGCGTCAAGGTGTGGACATCCCCATCTTTTGTTGTTGTTGTTGTTGTTGTTGTTGTTGTTGTTGTTGTTGTTAATTCCCAGGCTGTCTGGCCGAGCAGCCCCAAGGTCCCGATCATGGCCGAGGCCATAACCAAGCGCCCCCACAGAACCCTCCCAGCTTTACCACTAAAGAATGCGCAGGTGACTGAAGTCGCTCCCAGGCGAGGGGCTGAGGAGAGTGAGGAAACGCCCGGGACACCGATGCCCCTCCCAGGGCCCTGTGCCCCTTAACAGTTATGAAGAGAAATCTGAGAGGCAAAGTCTGCCAACCTAGGTTGACAGTAGAGAGGTCAATCCATGGAAAAGACGCCGTCACTTGAGATCTAGAAAATACATAAGTGAAAGAAACAGTCAGAGTAAGCTATGGGTGTGGCACAGACTGGTCATCTCAAATTTTGATAGACCAGGCCATCACCAGGGTTACCTTCAGGGCCTTGGGTCGGCATGACATTTAGTTTGGGAATCAAGGCCCTCAGCAGAATGAAAACATTGCTACTGGGATAGTCATAGTATAGACTAAAGTTGATAAATATTGTATACTAATGATGCTTGACCTTATATATATATATATATATATATATATATATATATATATATATATATATTTTACCTATAATGCTCCAACCTCCCTCGAAATAGATGTCTAGCCTTCTTATGAATGTCAATTGTATTAAATTGCACCACTCTCTCTGGCAATTTGTTCCATTCGTTGAGCACACTGTAGGTTAAGAAGTACTTTGTGGCATCGAGATAGATAGATAGATAAAGAGAGAGAGAGAGAGAGAAGAGGAAGTATGGTTGGCCAAGTGACACAAACGACTTACAAGGAGGAATGGCAAAGAGTTAAGTCGTAGCTAGGCAGGCTCAGAGTTGCACAAAACACGAGAGACTGGCCGAGACATAAATGGTAAAGGTATATTATCTCCACGTAAATATTGTTAGACTCAAAAAAGATACTCGGGAGGATAATAGCTAACTTGTTGATTATTGTTAATTTGAGTGCCGTATGAGTTATAGAATAAGTGAACCCATACGTCGCAGCATATGTCCACAGTGCCGTATGAGTTATATAATAAGTGAACCCATACGTCGCAGCATATGTCCACAGTTTGGTGTCCGATATGTTAGATTAAAGTTAAGTCATTCACTACCGGGACGTATTTTTCTATATATTCTGGCAACTATTAGACGATTTTATACAGCTTAGGGAGGACATCTAGTAATCAAAGTGGTGTATTATATCTCCTTAAAATTCTGTGAATATCATACATCTAACTAAACAGAGTAAATTCATCTAATGATGGCCTTAGTTAGAATAGAAATAACTTCACGCGTACTGAAAGGGTTAATGGCTAGATATGAACCATAGCGAACACCCTAGAAATCTTGCCTGGGCCCATCAGTATCATTCAAAATCCTTACTGTTTCTATCGGTTGATTATGGATGACGTCGTTGAGCTAGTGTAAGTTACTGAATGAAACCAACGAGTTTCTCTGGCACATTGTAAGCCACTTATCACATGACTCGAACACAAGATCCGCAGGTGTGGGCTCGCTCATTGGAAAGGGGAGTAGTGAAGCAAATATTGATATACAAGATGGCTATAGTCCATTAATTATAAGTAGGCCGAAATTATGACCCCTGGCCTCTGTAACTCAAAAAGGGCTTGAACAAATGAGCTGTAAGTTTTCATACGTGTTCCCTGGCTAACTCTTCCCAAAAGGTAGAAGTACAATGGTAACTTAACCAATCCTAAATTAACTGAACCGTACTGGTTAAGATGGCACTGGTTGAGATGGTCTACTGGTTGAGAAGGTCTACTGGTTGAGATGGTCTACTGGTTAAGATGGTCTACTGGTTGAGATGGTCTACTGGTTGAGATGGTCTACCGGTTGAGATGATCTACTGGTTGAGATGGTCTACTGGTTGAGATGGTCTACCGGTTAAGATGGTCTACTGGTTGAGATGGTCTACTGGTTGAGATGGTCTACCGGTTAAGATGGTCTACCGGTTGAGATGGTCTACTGGTTGAGATGGTCTACCGGTTGAATTGGTCTAGTGTCTTGGTTGTCGGTTACCATTTATGAGGATCTTTACTGAATTGCCAAAATGTATGCCAGAACAATAATTACAACCATAGCTAATAAGATGCTTGTGTTTGTAGTATATCCTGAATATACAGTATATTAACCCTTTCAAGATACAATGACGCATTTCTATTATTCTGTTGTCTGGATATTATTAGACGAATTTATTCAGATTAGGAAGGGTGTACGCAAGTCAGAGGATTAATTGAGACAGTATTTACCCTTTTAACTGTCACAGATGTGTAAGTTGTGTAAAATCGTCCAATGATAGCCAGAATATACTGTCATAACGCAGCACAATCCTCAAGGGGTTAAGTCTGTAATGCGTTTATGTTACAGTGATAAGACCTTGTGTGTTTATTATCGTAATGAGTCATTTAGTGCTTGTTTGGGGAGCAACAGAGATGGAATTGGGTTAAGGGGGAGGTAGTTGCTTTTTCTCTCATGATTAGTCCCATTAACTTTGAGATTTTAGGACGTTCGTTCCATTAGTTTGGCGATTTAAGACCTTTCGCCCCATTTCTTAGTCAATATATAGACCTTTTGTGCCATTTAGGTGTCGGATTTTTCCCTGGCGAGCAAAAGCGAGCCTGTAATTTTAGGAGGAGCCGACCGTTGGCTGGGACATTTTCTACCACAATAAATGCAAAAGTTTATCTTGAAGGGGGTCTAGGGAGTGTTTTTTTAAAGCTTATTGGAGGTTTGGCGAGGTTACTAGCAAATACATTAACATAATGAATAAATAGACCACAAATAACCACTATCCCCTTAAACAAATGTAGATAATCGAAATTTAAAGCTATCTATAGACAACATTTTCCGTTGGGTAGTACTTTTTTAACACCCTATGCTTTTGGATTTGGCCTGATGAAGCTCTATGCGAACGTTGTCAATGAAGTGCTCCTCCTCATATGGTGTTTATAGTCACCCTATAAATGTCTGTTTTACACTTATATGCTTAGGCACCAATCGAGCAGGGCAGTACCCAGGTGAGGCCACATAGGCCTATGCTAAGGAGTTGCTGGAACTCCTGTTTCATTTGCCTGGCTCCCCCCACTGTTTCTATTTGTGCCTCACCTACGCAGAAAGTAATTCAGCTAACTCTAACTAACAAACACCTCCTCCTATTCAATTCACTACACTTAACAAGCCCACCACAATTATTTCCAACATACCTACATTTGCTATAACGTACAGTACCTTCATTTTGGCTCTGTCACTCTTTCTACCTTAGGGGGGACACTTGTTACAGGCAGCTTTGCCTTTTGTTTCCTTCATGCTCGTAGATTTTTTGTTTTTATATTGGAATAAAATAAAGTAATATAATATATAAACTTACTTGTCTCTCCAAATTCCCGATTGCACGAAAACAACTGGCTATGGTCTAGTCCTAGGATATGGATAACTGGAGTTGACTGGAGAATCTCGGTCGGTAACTGGCGGTAGGAGTGAGTGTAGGAGTGAACTGAAGACGCCCCTGAGCGACTGTGATGCCAGGACAGAAGTAGGGTGACTCTTTTATACAACAGCGGCGGCGGTACCTTCTGGATACGGCCGAGTTAACGTCTCCTTGAATTATATCGGCTAGACCCCGCCCCTCTTTCCCATGGTTATACTCCCTTTAACACGTGTAAAGTAACGAGACGCCTATTCTGGCTATTAGTAGACAATTTTATTCAACTAGGATGGAGGCATTTTGGCTGAACGTCCCTTGATTTTGGCCATGTTACTCTTTCAACTCTGGGGGAGGCACTCACCACAGGCAGTTCTGCCTTTTGTCTCCCTCACTCACATAGACAAAAAGAGAAAACAAAAAACCGAACAAAAAAACATTGAGATAGACTTTGAATCTACATACTCTAGACTTTGAATCTACATACTCTAGACTTTGAATCTACATACTCTAGACTTTCTAATTCATCAATATCATCATCGTCATTATCATCATCATCGTCATTATTATCATTGACATCATCAGCAGCAGCATCATAATCATGGTCCTGTGAATGGGTGACAATTTATAGCGCTTCCTAAATTGCGTAAAATCGTCTAGTAATAGCCAAAATGCAAAGCAGAAACCCATCTTCGCTTCCTGAAGGGCTTAATTACCACATATGAAAGCGGTTCATGTGTGGCCAACCCCTTCTTGAGGCTTAAGGTGTCTGGCAATATATAGCTAGATAGCTAGATAGAACGAAAGAAAGAGTAGATAGATAGATAGATAGAAAAAATGGTCCTTCGTACAAATTCGTGGGCAACTTTGCTCGTCCGAATAGGCTTTATGGTATAAATAGGCTTCATGGTATAAATAGGCTTCATGGTATAAATAGGCTTCATGGTATAAATAGGCTTCATGGTATAAATAGGCTTCATGGTATAAATAGGCTTCATGGTATAAATAGGCTTCATGGTATAAATTCGTCTTTTTGAAAGGGAGGGGGAGAGAGAGTACAAAGTACAAAGGAGTACAAAGGAGTACAAAGGAAATCAAGCAACAACAGATCTAGTGACCCTTCTAGGTTGCTTGTCCTCCAAAACACTGAGGATCAAGTGTCCAAACAGTGGTTTAGAGTGGGTAAGGGAACATTGGAAAGGGAATTACTGCCCTGAAACTAATGTCCGTGGCAGGATTAGGAAGTTAGTAGGGGACAGATGGGTTAGTAACTGAGGGGGGGATAAAATAAAGTTATTCATTTACAAACGCAGTCAGTCGCGGGTTTGATGCGAGATATTTGTCTAGGCGGAGTTTAAATGAATCAACGGTGATGCAGTCTATAACGTTTCGGGGAAGCCCATTCCACAAGTTGACAACTCGATTGAAGAAGAAATTCTTAGATTCGTGTGAGTTAAAAGATTTACCAATAATTTTGCAACCGTTTCCCCGCGTGTAATTAGATTGGTCGATAGTGAAGTACTTACTACAGTTCATATTGTCGATGCCTTTGATGATTTTGAACACTTGAATTAAGTCACCTCTTAATCTGCGCTGGGTTAAAGGAAATAGATTTAATTCTCTAAGACGCTCTTCGTATGGTTTGTTCTTTAGGCTAGGTATCATTTTGGTAACTCTACGTTGAACTCGTTCTAGCTTGTTTATATCTTTTTGGTAATAAGGGCACCAGGATTGAACGCAGTATTCCAGAAGAGGGCGGACTAAGGAATTGTAAAGGGTTAGGATAACTTCTTTGGATTTATGCTCAAATGACCTGCCTATAAAGCCAATTATTTTGTTTGCCTTCTTAACAACTTCTGAACATTGTTGACTCGGTTTTAGGTTACTCGATATTGTTACTCCCAGATCGGTTTCTCTGTTTACATTCTTAAGCTGAGTGCCATTCATCGAATAGTTTGCTTTCTCATTTAGGTATCCGATATGTAGTACTTTACATTTATCCGCATTGAAACTCATTTGCCAAATTTGGGCCCAACATGACAATTTATCTAGATTGTGTTGCATATCGTCAACTTGTTCTTTTGAGAGTACGCTATTTGCAATTTTTGTATCGTCAGCAAATTTTGAGATTGTAGAGGTGAGACCCTCATCTATGTCGTTGATGTAAATTAGAAAGAGAATTGGTCCTAGTACCGATCCCTGGGGTACCCCGCTACTTACATTGGTCCATTTAGATGCCTTACCGTTTATGACTACTCTTTGCTTTCTGTCGCTGAGCCAATTTTCTATCCATTTCAACACACCGTCTTGTATTCCATGCGCTTTTAGTTTTAGCAGTAAACGTTTGTGGGGAACTTTGTCAAAGGCCTTTTGAAAATCAAGGTATATAATATCTATAGCTTTATTCTCATCGTAGAGGTTGAGGATATCGTGGAAGAAGTCTAAGAGGTTTGTTAAACAGGAAAGTTTTTTACGAAAGCCGTGTTGAGTATCTTTAAGTATGTTATTTTCCTCTAAGTGATTTACGAGTCTGTCTTGTATGACCGTTTCTAGCATTTTACATACAACTGAGGTTAAGCTAATTGGACGATAGTTACTGGGTAGGGATTTGCTGCCTTTTTGAATATCGGTGTTACGTTGGCTAGTTTCCACTGATCGGGCATAGTTCCAGACTGCAAGGATTTATTGAATAGTAATGTCAGTGGTTTGGAGAGCTCATCCTTAGCTTCCTTTAGAACTCTAGGCGAGATTGTATCAGGTCCAGGCGTTTTATTTACCTTGAGTTTATCTAAACAATTCAATACTTCTCTCTCTGTAATGGTGATATTGCTTAGAACATCTGAATTATCAATCTGAATCGGCGATGGTGTAGGGATATCACTGAGGTCTTCTGTTGTAAAAACTGATGCAAAGAAGGTATTGAGGGCATTACTCATTTGTACTTCGTCTTTGGTGTATTCTCCATTTTCATCGACTAACGGTCCAACAGTTGAAGTAACTACTTTTTTCTTTCTGATATAACTATAGAATTCTTTCGGGTTTGTTTTACTTTGATTCGCAATATGTAACTCTAAGGTCTTTTTACTTTGCTTAATTAACTTTTTGGCTTTGCGTCGTAGCTCTACAAATTTCAGCCGTTCTTTGTCATTTTGTGAGGATTTTAATCTATCATTATCACATTTTTTAGCAAGCAGGCAGTTTGAAATATCTTTATTCCACCATTTGGGCTTATTATTATGGCCTGGACGCCGTATTTTCGATGGTATGCAGTCTTGCACTGCTTTTATGTAAGTGGCTTCGAATAACTTCCAAGATGTATTTATGTCGTTATTGTGAATTAAAAAGCTCCAGACAGTTTCTTTAAACATAGCTCTAAGTTTATGGAAGTTTGCTTTCTTGAAATTAGGGACTTTTTCGATGCTACTATTTGGTTCGTTACTAGTAAACTTTAAAGTGAAAGTTATCGTACGATGGTCGCTGTTACTGAATTCATCACCAACATTCAAATTCTCTATCAATTCTTCTTTTGTTGCAAGTACAATGTCAAGAACGTTATTACCACGGGTCGGCGTTCGAACAAATTGATAAAGCGAACTCTCTTGCAAGTTCGTATACAAGTCATGTCCGGAGTGTGAAGTAAGAGTATCGCCCCACTTGGTCACAGGTAAATTAAAGTCGCCAAAAATTACGGTATCTTGTGAGTTACTTACATCTGCAATTTGTTCGTAAATTTCTCGGTCAGTTTGCACTGATTGAGCTGGAGGTCTGTATATTAATGCAAGTATTATATTTGTACCTTTATTATTCTTTATTAGCACAAAAGATGCGTCGACGTTCACAATTTGAGGTTTTGACAAGAGGGTAGGGTTAAGACTTTCTTTGATATAAAGTAAAACGCCACCTCCATTTCGATTTATTCGGCTTTTCTCAAACATTACATAACCGGGAAGTGAATACTCTGCTAAAAAGTCTCTATCTTCTGTATTGAGCCAAGATTCTGTTATGCCAATCACATCATAATTTTCTGTAAACACTAGCTCCTCTAAATCTGAAAATGTATTGCGTATGCTACGAGCGTTTGCATAGAACACCTTTAAATTTGTTATTTTAGAACTCACGGAACGCTCTTTAATAATATTTTTGGTTCTTGTCGGATCTACATTTATGTTCATGGCTGTCCTCGGTCCTCGCTGTCTTCGGTCCTTATCGCTGGTGGTCCTCGGTTGCCTCTGTTTTTTTCTTGGCGTTGGATGATTTATGTCACTGCTGCTTCTTCTCGATGGCGTTTTTTGATCCATGGCTGCGGACTGCTTCGTGTAGGAGACGACCCATGCGTGCTGAACCCACAGGGTTTAGATGAGTGCCATCCTTGCGGAACAGAGTAGGCTGGTTGTAGAAGTTGTCCCAGAGGTTGATGAATTCAACTTCTTCCCTCAGACACAAATATTTTAGTCGGCTATTTGTGCTGAAGGCCTTGTCGTAGAATTTGTCAGGTGCGTCGATCTTAGGGAGAATGCCTGAGATGATGATATTCCTTGACTTGTTTTTGTAGTGCTGGATCATCTTGCGATATTTCTCCATCAACTCTTCGGATCTGGTGCGCATGACGTCATTTGAACCAGCATGGATGACAAAAAGGGTATTTTCATTTGCATCCTTTGTGGTATCTTCGAAGGCTTCCACAATGTCGTCCAGTCCAGCTCCTGGGATGCAAAATCTTTTTCGTTGATTTGGGACTCTGTCGCAGAACTCTTCGACCTGTCCTCGTAGGATGGAATCCCCAACAAGCCTGGTCTCCTCTGGTTCGTCTTCCATCTCTACCAATATCTCAAATCTGTTTGACATTGTGACTGGTAGATGAGACCTTTTCTGCGTTGGCCGTGCACCGTTCCTCACTGGTGTAAATCCGGAAACCTGTGGTGGCGGGACTCTACGTACAGGTCGGGGAGAGGAGTGGTTAGAACGGGGGCGAGGGGTTGGTACTGTTCGTGCTAGCAGGCTTCTTGCACGAGGAGTGGGCGAGAGACTAAGGTGAACAGGGCGGCTGTCCTGGTTTGATGTCGGCTCAGGTTCGTCAGAAGCATCTGCTGCAGTGTCTACTGCAGGTGTTGAGAGAGAGAGAGAGAGAGGGAGGGAGGGGGGGCTATTTCTTTGTCGCACCTCCTCCCTTTTTTTTTGGGGGGGGGGGGGGGAATCCTTTTGTGTTGTCTTCCTTCTCCTCCATTTTTGTTTCTTCTTATACTTCTAATTTTAATTGTTTAGTCTTCATCATCCTCATCATTCTAATTAACTATTTCTTCTCATCATCATTATCAATGTATTATATATATATATATATATATATATATATATATATATATATATATATATATATATATATATATACTGTATATATACAGTATACTTTCTATATACTGTATATATACACAATCTATGTCTATGTATCAGGAATAAGTTACAATAAACGTAGTAGGATAACCAAGAACACAATATGATTATAAAAAGACGGTGTTGCTGTGTATATATTAAGGCTAGTGATGGTACTAATGATGCCAACATTATTCACGACCATCACCTGTAAACCGTCCTTGTGACCTTAAAGGGGGAGCTAGTTGATTTTTTCTCCCTCATGTTTAGCCCCATTAGTTCTCAGATTTTAAGACGTTTGTTCCATTAATTTGGCGATTTTAAGACCTTTCGACCCATTTCTTTGTCAGTATAAAGACCTAGGGCTTCCCTTAATCTCGACACTGGTGCGAGGTCCTCTTTGTGTTGCTGCCCCCCCCCCCCCCCCTCTCTCTCTCTCTCCTGCCTAATGTCTCCTGCCACGGACATTAGTTCCAGGGTAGTAATTCCCTTTCCAATGTTCCCTTACCCACTCTAAACCACTGTTTGGACACTTGATCCTTAGTGTTTTTGAGGACAAGCAACCTAGAAGGGTCACTAGATCTGTTGTTGCTTGATTTCCTTTGTACTCCTTTGTACTCTCTCTCTCTATCTATCTATCTATCTAATCTATCTATCTATATACAGTATCTATCTTTAAATCTATCTAATCTCATCATCGTCATCGTCATTAGCCTTAATTAGGTCACTGGAGAACCGCTATCCCCTTCGACAAGATGGCAACCTATCGTATTGACACTAATGAATATGAAGATTATTTTAAAATGAGAAGAGCGATGACATACAGTAGATGAAGGTGACAATGAAAGAGCAAATTAAGACGTGTGATGGTAATTACTTGATATAAATAGTACAGTAGATGACGGACGAACATACACCAATGACAAGTATGATCAAGTGTCTTATGCTGCTGAAAACCCTATTACCATCCGTGACTACTAACCACACTCAATCAACATCAATATCTGTTGTTGTGGTTGTGGTTGTGGTTGTGGTTGTTTGTTGCTATGGTTGTCGTGGTCGTTGTTGTGGTTGTTGTTGTGGTTGTGGTTGTGGTTGTTTGTTGCTATGGTTGTTGTGGTTGTTATTGTTAGTGTTACGGTTGTTGTTGTGATTGTTACTGTTGTTGTGTTTGTTGTTGTTTGCTGATGTTATTGTTGTGATGGTGGTTGTTGTTGTTGTGGTTGTTATTTTTGTGGTTTTCGGTACTATTGTGGTTGTTGGTATTGTTGTATTTTGTTGTGGCGGTTGTTTTGGTTGTTGGGGTTGTCATTGTTGTCGTTGTTGTTGTTAATATCTGTCACCCGGATAGGAATAATTACCTCCGCCCCTCCTCCCACCCAGCCTAATGATCCAGTGTCCGCCCCTGGATGACAGCGTGAACCAATCTGCTGGGGGTAGCCATTAATTCAGGAAGGGTTGGATGACACACTGAAGGTCTTTGGCGAGAGGGGATGTATGGGAGTCCTCGTCTTTGTGATTGTCTGTCTGTCTACCTCTCTCTCTCTCACACACCGACGCACACACACACTCCCTCTCTCACTTCCACACACATTATTTTTCTGTGTGTGTACATATTTATCCCACTCGCACACTCACTCTCACCCACACACACATACTCCCTCCCCCACCCACACACACGCTCTCTCACTCTTTAACGATGGTGCCTGGTCCTCCTTTTTATTTACGTTATGTGGATGGTCTCTGTGGTACCCTCTTTGTCTCTGTCTTTGTATGTACAGTCCGATCTTTACCCCCCCTCCCCCCCCCCCCCTCTCTCTCTCTTTGACGTTAATGCCTGATCCTCCTCTTACTTACGGTATATGGATGTCTCTGTGATACCCTCTTTGTGTGTCTTTGTCTCTGGGTCTTTGCATGTACAGTTCGGTCTTTACCCCCCCCCCTTCTCTCTCTCTCTCTGAAGATAATGCCTGATCCTCCTCTTACTTACGGTATATGGATGTCTCTGTGGTACTCTCTTTGGCTCTGTCTTTGTCTCTGAGTCTTTGTATGTACAGTCCGGTCATTACCCCCCCCCCCCATCTCTCTCTCTGAATATAATGCCTGGTCCTCCTCTTACTTACGGTATATGGATGTCTCTGTGATACCCTCTTTGGCTCTGTCTTTGTCTCTGAGTCTTTGTATGTACAGTCCGGTCTTTACCCCCCCCCCCTCTCTCTCTGAATATAATGCCTGATCCTCCTCTGTGATACCCTCTTTGTCTGGGTCTGTCTAGCTTGGTCTCTGGGTCTTTGTATGTACAGTCGCGGTCTTTGATGGTAGTGATGATGGGGACAGTCGTAGTGATGATCATTATAGGTAGGCCAGACATAGTGACCTGTAACCTCTGTAACTCAAACAGGGCTGGAGCAAATGGGCTTTACATTTCTACACCTATGCCCTGGCTGGCCTAAGATATAAACAAATAAGTAGACCGAACAATAAGCACTACCCCCGTAACCCCTTATGTGCCGGCGACGTGTTTTCAGTTTTATTCTAGCTATATTTTGAGGATTGTGTGCAGTTTAAGAAGGGAAATGTGGTAGTAGAAAGGGTTAAGTGAGATAGTTCGAAGCCTGTTTATTGCTAGAGGTCCCTTGTAAACTGACTAAAACCAGCATACCTTATCCACTATCTTACAGGTGACCTTAACCCCTTCTGTACCGGCAACGTCTTTTTAATTATATACTAGCTATGTTTAGACGATTTTGTTCAGTTTAAGAAGGACATTTGGTAGTAGAAATGGTTAAGTGAGATAGTTCGAAGCCTGTTTATTGCTGGAGGTCCCTTTTAAGCTGACTAAAACCACCATACCTTATTCCCTATCTTACAGGTGTCCTAAAAGACCTGCAATCGTAACCATCATGTATTTAACCCCTTGAAGCCCAAACGCATTGTAGCAGTTTATTTTTGGCTATCATTGGACGATTTTATGCAACTTAGGAAGGATCTGTGGGTATTAAAAGGGTGAAGGCTATCTCAATCAACCCTCTGACTTCCATATACCCTTCCTAATCTGAATAATAATCGTCTGATAATTACCAGAAAACAGAAAAAAAAAATGCGTATTGGATCTTGAAAGGGTTAATAGACACCTTTATATACTGTATATCCCCCTTTATTGCATCTATGTGGATGAGGGAGACAAAAGGCAGAACTACCTGTGACGATTGCCTCCCCCAGTTGAAAGAGTGACAGGGCCAAAATCAAGGAATGTTCGGGCCAAAATGCCTGGACACACGGAGATTGAAGCAGTTTAATTCATAGGATGAGGGGAGGATGGATTCGGGGAGAGAGTTCCAGAGCTCAGCTGTTGAATAGAACAAGGTTTGGGAATATCGTTTCACTCTTGGATTGGAGAGTTGCAAAGAGTAGGGATGGGATTGTGTTGCAAGACGGGTGCTACGTACTCTACGTAGAGGAGGTGGTATGCACTGAGAGAGCTCTGATGAACAATTATTATTGTAATAGCGGTAGAATAGCGAGAGAGATGCAACACTGCGGCGAAGAGAGAAAGATGGCAAAGAGTCAGAGAGTGGACAGAGTTAATGACACGAAAGGCTTTCGTTTCTACTTTGTCGTGGAGTGCTGTGTGAGAAGATCCTCCCCACACATGTGAACAATGCTCAATACTCAATACTCAGAGGGCTGGTGTTTCCCTATAGAATGGTGTGATGTGCAGGATGTTATAAGGGGGAGGTACTCGCTTTTTCTGGACCCCTTTCCCCCTCGTGTTTAGACCCATTAGTTTTGCGATTTTAAGACGTTCGTTCACTAGTTTGTCAATTTACCTTTCACTCCATTCCTTTGTCATTATTAAGACCTTTCGTGCCATTTAGGTGTCGATTATTTCATGGCGAGCGAAAGCGAGCCTGTAATTTTTTTAAGGAGCCGGCCTTCGGCTAGGACATTTTTCTACCGAGAAAATGTACAAATTTATCTAGAAGGGGGATCTAATGTATGTTTTTTAAGTTTGATGAAGGTCTAGGGAGGAAACTAGAAAACGATTTAAAAAAGATACATGAATGAGCAAATAAATACGCCCATCTCCCCTTAAATGTTGTGATATGTAGGATGTTAACTGATGTAGTAGGTAGGACCACGGTAGACTGCACATCCCAACACACCAACACACCAACACCCAGCTCAAGGCCAGATACCGTATGTTAGCCATGGTAATTGTCAATGTTCAAGGGGGCTGGCTGCTGCTACTATTATGGCGCTCGTAAATCTTGATCGTCTGTAACTAGGAGTGCGTTCCAGCTTTTAGACGTGATTTCCTGATAATTATTTATCTTTAGAGGGCTATCAGCCTCTGTTTTCCCAGTTGCGTCTCCTCCTACCGTGCGATAAGACTATATTGTCAATAACTATGCAAGCAGGGAGCCCACTTCGCTTTTGTGTGCTCTTTTTTTCTCTCTCTCTTTGGCTTGTATACATTCAGCCCCATTCAGCCTACTGTTTTAAGATGTTTACCCCCACCCAGGTGTCAATATTTTCTTGGCGAGCGGTAGCGAGCCAGCATATATGTATATTTTTGTTTTGACAGCAAACTAAATTTTTCGATAGAAAAATGTCTCCGGCGAAGCCGGATTCCCCCATACAATGCTGGCTCGCTACCGCTCGCCAGGAAGAAATCAACACCTGGATGGGGATAAACGTCTTAAAATAATTGGCTGAATGGGGCCGAATGGATACAAGCCAGGGAAAGAGAGAAAAGGAGAAAAAGAAAAACAAAACGGGACGCATATTCACAAACTGTACTCCACTCTCGCACTAAGAGGTAAGAACGGCTGCGCGAGACGATTTGAAGGGCTAACTCTCTCAAGCTTCGCAACTCACGCACACCAATCCATATGGCCTGTGTGTGTGTTTATAAATATAGCTAACCTAACCTAACCTAAACTAGTTGCGAAGTTTGAGCAAGTTACCCCTTCGTCTCGCACAGCCGTTCTTGCCAGAGTGTAGTACAGTTAGTGAATATAATTATGCTGCCGGGATAAGTTATATCCTTGGTAGGCTACACGTTTACCGAGAGTGTGAGTATCAATATTGTGTTAAATCTTTGTCAAGTTTCCATCCACCAGACGTGATTTACCTATGTCTTGTGTACCTAGAGTGGTCCAGTGGGTCCAGAACGGTCCATACATACATTTGATAGGGGTGGCCTACGAAAACAAAGAATAAATATATAGTGTATATATATATATATATATATATATATATATATATATATATATATATAAACGCACTCACACACACACACTAGAGATATCTATTTCTCCACCATGAATTTCTATGAGGCCTACAGTACTGGTCAGATTATGAAATGCTTATCCACATTAATCCTCTGTAGCACTGTGGAGAAATCTTGACATCCCTTCTAATAAATCCATCCTTCCACCCTCCGTGCATAAGCGGGTCACCAACACTCACACCATGTCCAAACTAATATATTTCCCGGGAGGTAATTCTGTGTGGCAAGGACGAGAAGACTTACAGATTTATGGAGCCCGTCATTGAGGGAGAGGGGTGTGTGGGGGGGGGGGGGGGGGGGGGGGGGGTTGGTACATCTAGAATACGGCTTCCAGTGCGATTCAGAAACAAACAAAACATACACAAACATCATGGTAATGGAAAACTTACAGTATATATCATATTATTTTATTAATTTCATTAGGGGGTTATTATTGTTAAGAACGACATTAAAATATCTTATATATATATATACTGCATATCCCTAACTGCGAGAGTGACTTATTGTGATTAAGGTAGAACAGCACCAGGAACTGACCACTTGTCCCACACTCCCACCATTATAGATTGTGGTCATGGGGGAATACAGGGGTGTAGTTCAATCCAGGAGCCAGGGAATATTCTACCTTATCTACACTGTAATTTGTTCTTAAACGCTCATTTTAACCTTGGACTTGGCAAATAGCTTCCTTGGTTGAGTGAAGTCGTCTTGTTCTTAACCAGAATGCAGTTAGTCTATATGTTAAGCAATATATGATGAGTTCTTTATTTGAAAACGTTTCGCATATAACTACTTGAGGTCAACGATATACACTAAAACATTATTAGACATGTCTTTATCGTACTCTAAATGACATACTCCAAATTGTTTAACTCCATGACTAAAAGCATAATTTCCTAAGCTGCCCATATCGTTTCCTGCAAGTCTGAAGAGATGAAGATGTGCAATTGCGTGTTGCGTAATGCGTGCAATATTTGGTTGAATTTCCCGTTGATTAGTTTGATTGGGATCTATAATAGGGAGAGTGTGGGTCTGGGGTATGACCTGATGTTTACCAATAGTTTATGGTGTATATGATATATAATCCAAGTTCCTTCAAAAGTCAGGCATTCGTTCTCATAATATTTGCCGAACACAGACCACACACACACACACACACACACACACACACACACACATAAAAAACACAGACCACACACACACATAAAAACACAGACCACACAACAAAACACATATCAAACACAGACCACACACACACACACACATTTAGAGTTGCCAGACAGACACACATACAGCTGTAGTGAACACAACGCCCTTCAGTGGTAAGTAGGATAATAATAATGATCATGTACAATACAAGTTACTAATTACTGCTCACCTAAAAATGACTAAAAATCCGTCTTCTTAGCCTCAGTATACGATGTCACTATATATTGGCTAACGTTATAGGATTTGACGCAGCGTTGTAAGGTCCTGTTGAATGAAAGGGGTCATAATTATCGCTAGTATAACTTAAGGGGAGATGGGTCGTTTTTCTGGCTTCCCTTCTCCTTCATGATTAGCCCCATTAGTTTTCAGATTTTATGATGTTTGCTCCATTAGTTTGTCGATTTTATGACCTTTCGCCCCATTTCTTTGTCAATATTCCTTTCCACTTGAGGGATTTTTTTCTTGACCCCTTTCTCCCTCATGTTTAGCCCCATTGCTTTTGAGATTTTAAAACGTTCGTCCCATTAGTTTGGCGATTTTAAGAACTTTTGCCCAATTTATGTCAATTTTAAGACCTTTCATATCACTTAGCTGTCGATTTTTTCCTGGCGAGCGATAGCGAGCCAGGAGTTTAAGAGGAACCGGCCTACGGCCGTAACATTTTTCTACCAAAAATGAGCAAATTTATCTTGAAAGGGGGTCAAGGGGGTGTAATTTATCTTGAAAGGGGGTCAAGGGGGTGTAATTTATCTTGAAAGGGGGTCAATGGGGTCAAGGGGGTGTAATTTATCTTGAAAGGGGGTCAAGGGGGTGTAATTTAAAGCTTGATGGAGGTCTAGGGAACAAACTAATAACCTTCCCTTAACCCTTTAACCCCTTCTGTCCCGGCGACGTCTATTACATGTTATGCTAGCTATATTACATGTTATGCTAGCTATATTACATGTTATGCTAGCTATATTACATGTTATGCTAGCTATATTACATGTTATGCTAGCTATATTACATGTTATGCTAGCTATATTACATGTTATGCTAGCTATATTACATGTTATGCTAGCTATATTACATGTTATGCTAGCTATATTACATGTTATGCTAGCTATATTACATGTTATGCTAGCTATATTACATGTTATGCTAGCTATATTACATGTTATGCTAGCTATATTACATGTTATGCTAGCTATATTACATGTTATGCTAGCTATATTACATGTTATGCTAGCTATATTACATGTTATGCTAGCTATATTACATGTTATGCTAGCTATATTACATGTTATGCTAGCTATATTACATGTTATGCTAGCTATATTACATGTTATGCTAGCTATATTACATGTTATGCTAGCTATATTACATGTTATGCTAGCTATATTACATGTTATGCTAGCTATATTACATGTTATGCTAGCTATATTACATGTTATGCTAGCTATATTACATGTTATGCTAGCTATATTACATGTTATGCTAGCTATATTACATGTTATGCTAGCTATATTACATGTTATGCTAGCTATATTACATGTTATGCTAGCTATATTACATGTTATGCTAGCTATATTTAGATGATTGTGTGTAGTTTAAGAAGGACCTGTGGTAGTGAAAAGGGTTAAGTGATATAGTTCAAAGCCTGTTAATTGATGGAGGCCCTTTTTTAAACTGACTAAACTCGTGTAATAGTAACCAGAATAAATTTAAAAGGACGGCCCCGGTACTGAATGGGTTAAGTATTGTTGGTTTAGTCCTGCTATAGTTAGACGATTTTATGCAGTTTTGAAATGGTCTGTGGTAGTTAAAAGGGTTACGTGATATAGTTGGCAGCCTTTAATTATCAGAGATCCTTCCTAAACTGACTAAACACCCGCACTGAAGAGGTTTAAAACCCTTTGAGTGAGGGATTTGTGCTTTTCATTGTATTCTAGGTAGATTTAGACGATTGGTATGCAGTTTAGGAAGAATCTGTGGTACTTAGCCCGTTCAGTACCAGTTCTGTCCTTTACATTTTACACTGGCTATTAATGGAAGATGTTATCAGTTTAGGAAGGGCCCCCAGCAGGCAACAGGCTTCGAACCGTCTTAATGAACCCTTTTGACTATCACAGCTCCTTTTTAAGCAGCACAAAATCGTCTAAATATAGCTAGAGTAAAATATAAAAGACGTCGCCGATACAGAAGGGGTTAAAGGAGATTTGATATAGTTTATAGCCTTTTAATTGCTAGAGGTCCTTCACAACCTGAATAAATTCGTCTTATAGTAGCCAGAATATAATGAAAAGGACGTCACCCGTACTGAATGGGTTAAGGGGGATGGTTTATTTGTTGGTCGATTATTTTATATATTTATTATTTTTTTAGTTTCCTCCCTAGACCTCCATCAAACTTAACAAAACATCCATTAAATCCCACCAAAAGGTGAACTCATGAGATGTGTCCAACTGGCAGTGATCTTGTGGAAGGGGGATGGGGGTGGGATTTGTTGTTGGGGGGTGCATGGGGGAGGTATATGGTGTGGGAGAGGTGCTTGGTGGGATGTTTTGGGGAGAGGGGAGATGTTTGTAAGAGGGGCAGTGTTTGATGGGGTGGTGTCCGTGGGAGGGGGAAGAAGTTTGTGGGAAGGAGGACGTGTTTGTGGGTTGGGGAGGTGTTTGTATGAGGGGGTAGGTGTTTGTTGAAGAGGGGAAGTATTAGGGAGGTTGATGTGTTTGTGGGAGGGGGTGAGGTGTCTTGTGGGGGGGGGGGTTTGTGGAAGAGGGGAAATGCTTGGTGTGGCGGTGTGGCAGTGAGGTGTTTGGTGGTGGTGGGGGGGGGGGGGGGGGAGGTGTTTGATGGGCGGATGTGTCTTTGGGAGAGGGAGGTGAGCGATGGAAGCAGGAGGAGGTGTTTGGTGGGGGGGGGGGGGGTGTTTGTGGGAAAGGGGAGGTGTTTGTGGGAGAGGGGAGATGTTAGGTGTGGGAGGGAGATGTTTGGAGGGTAGTTGAGGGTGGTGGGGGTGGGGAGGTGTTTGGTTGGAAAGGGGGAGAGGTGTATATTAGGCGGAGGAAGGGGGGGGGGGAGAAGGGAGGTAAGGCATCGAGTGGTACACAATATATATCCTAGGTAATGATGACTCGGCTATACTCACACCACCACCGTCACACCACCCACTATAATATGTCTTCCAGTCACTTCCTCTCGTTATTGGCTTCTTCCTCTCCTCCTCTTCTTACTCCTCCTCCTCCTCCTCTTCATCATTATCATCATCAATATCTTCTTCTTCTTCTTCTTCTTCTTCTTCACATTTTGTGGCGGAACAATATAATCTGCTCTACGTATCTTAAGGGGATGTTATATCATGTATTTGTTTGTTTGAAGAAGAAGAAAAACATACACAAATACTTCTCCTTAATGCTCGTCGTACAAGGCGACTAAAGGAGGGGATGGAGCAAGATATGATGAATGGTAATCTTGCGCAGTGATGTTTAATATGGCACTGTGTCCTTGTAGCACTGTGGCGCTGGTGTGGTGCTTATATCTGCTACAGGGGGACTTTGTTGAGTCTTGTTGAAGCACTGTTTAGCACTATGATGACATGGTGTGGCAGTGTTATGGTATTGTACTGTACGATCAAGAGCGCAAATAGTGAGACGCCCATTTGAAGCAGTATCGAACGTAAACCAGA
The DNA here is from genome assembly GCA_032716605.1 of Paralithodes platypus. Lineage (NCBI taxonomy): Eukaryota > Metazoa > Arthropoda > Malacostraca > Decapoda > Lithodidae > Paralithodes > Paralithodes platypus. The sequence continues at coordinate 14,776,584 of CM064519.1, read as the reverse complement.
CAATACAATACGTCATTATAGCCCGGATGCTTTAGAATTTAGCTGTATTGGTTTAAAAATTCAAATAGGTGTAACTTTATTTATGCTGAGAACTGTACTGCTCAAAGTACAACTGCTAAAAGGCAACTTCGGCTGAGCCATTACAATGTAAAGGAAAAAGACTTAAATCCTTTATATGTATAAATGTCTGTATGTATAATTATGCATGTATGTAAGTATGAATGTATATACTCTATGTATGGATGGATGAATGGATGTATGTATGTATGTATGCATGGATGTATACTGTATATGTATGTATGGATGCATAGTTCCTTCCATCTATATATTCTCTTCCTCATTTATTAATATCTGCCTTTTCCTACCGATTATTATGTCTGCCTTTTATCCATTCCCGCGCTGCCTCTCTCCTTGCAACATTGCATCCTTCACAGAACACCTACGTATTTAACATATATTTCGAAACTATATTTAGATCAATAGAAAAGTGTTTACCGTATACTGTATCTGCTTTGCAATCATTATTATACACATGCTGCCCAGTCTTCGTGCTTCACAATTATATTTAAATAATGAAATATTCCTCTTGTGTAAAAAAAATTTATAGTAAAAAATAGGGTTTACTGGCAGAGCATTACAAGTTATAATATATTACTGTAGAAAAATCTAGATACGAACTAAATATATATATATATATATATATTTTTTTTTTTTTTCTATATTCCAATACTCCCTCTCGGGCATAGGCTGATAGCCTTTACACTCTACCGCTGAACACGGTGAGGCCCGTGAGGTCTTGCTCCAGTCTAGGGAGTGAGACATGCGAAGCTTCACGGCTCGAAGCAACTACATCTCTGAAGCCGCCTCGCCTCTGCGCTTCACAGTCTCATCCCCCACACTCGGACCCTCACTCTCAGAACGCCACCTATTGAGCAATTAACTCACTAGGCATTGCCCCCCTGTAGCATATTTTTCAATATGGGAATATTCATACAATACTATTTTAATCAGGGAACAATGAGGGTATTTGTTTGGCATTTCGGTGTGCTGTGGTAATGCACTGATACTAGTGCTGATACTTGTGCTGTACCTAGGTACAGCACAAATTCCATCCCAATAATATCTTCCCATTGACATATTGGGATTCGAACTCGGGTCCATTGGATTACCAGTCCAGTGGCAAGACCACTCCGCCACACCTCCCCTCTATTAGTTACTATTAGTTACGTATTAGTATGTATTAATCCACATACTATGTGATCACGTAATGTTTCTCTGTTGTATATTCAAGAATCAATATATATGCTAGTGATTACACAATACTATACTCCCTCTAATAGTTAGATAAAGGGTTAATTACCTATGACGCAACAGCATCATGATAACAAACTCTATAATTCATTGGGTTTGTATTCAGTACACGGGAAGAGAGAGAGAGAGAGAGAGAGAGAGGTTATGATATGGTGGGTGTTCGCAGTTTATGTGTGAGTATTTATATAAACCGGTATATATATATATACCGGGTATATATACATATATATATATATATATATATATATATATATATATATATATATAGATAGATAGATAGATAGATAGATAGATATAGATAATGTGTGTGTGTGTGTCTGTTTGTGTGTGTGTATTGATCCATGTATGTAAGTATACTGTATAAATTATGTGTGAAAGTGTGTGTCTGTGTACGTGTGACCACCCTCCATACACCATGACCGTACAACACACGCACAGAGGGAGGGTGGTGTGGGGGTGTACTATACAGAGGGAGGGTGGTGTGGGGGTGTACTATACAGAGGGAGGGTGGTGTGGGGGTGTACTATACTATACAGAGGGAGGGTGGTGTGGGGGTGTACAATACAGAGGGAGGGTGGTGTGGGGGTGTACTATACAGAGGGAGGGTGGTGTGGGGGTGTACTATACAGAGGGAGGGTGGTGTGGGGGTGTACTATACAGAGGGAGGGTGGTGTGGGGGTGTACTATACAGAGGGAGGGTGGTGTGGGGGTGTACTATACAGAGGGAGGGTGGTGTGGGGGTGTACTATACAGAGGGAGGGTGGTGTGGGGGTGTACTATACAGAGGGAGGGTGGTGAGGGGGTGTTACTATACCAGAGGGAGGTACAGAGGGAGGGTGGTGTGGGGGTGTACTATACAGAGGGAGGGTGGTGTG
>CM064519.1:14764398-14769398 GCA_032716605.1 Paralithodes platypus | reverse complement strand
ACTATTGGTTTCCTGTTTTGCTTCCTTCTTTTTCTTCTATTCTCTTCTTTTTCTTCTTTTCCTCAATTTTCTTCCTCTTTACCTCCTTTCATGTTTCTCTTTCTACTCTCTTCTCTGTCTCTCTTTTCCTTTCATTTCCGTTGCTTCTTTGTCTTCTCTTGTTTTCCTCTCTTCTGCCACTCTCTTTTCCTCCCATCTCCCTCTACTTATTATTTTGTCTTTTCTATTTTTCCCCTCTCTCTCTTCTCTTTCTATCTCCTTTTCCTTCTTTGCCTTCTCTCATATTCCTCTCTTCTGTTACTCCCTTCTCCTCCCATCTCCCTTTATTTCTTTGTCTTCTCTCCCCCTCCCCCCCTCTCTCTCTTCCCTGTCTATCTCCCTTTCCTTCTTCGTCTTCTCTCATATTCCTCTCTTCTTTACTCCCTTTTCCTCCCATCTCCCTGTATTTGTTCGTCTTCTCTCACCCCCCTCTCTCTCTTCCCCTTCTATCTCCCTTTCCTTCTCTGTCTTCTCCCATTTTCCTACCCCCCCCCCCCCTCCCCTCTCCCCCATCAAAGCACCCATTAGTGTGACCCGTACCAAGGTCACTACTACATGTACCGTATATAGTATACTGTAGTACTTTACATGGATTTCCCTACACATTCTTCACCTTCGATTTGTTTTTTATTTATATATTTATTTACTTAAGTATTTATTTGTGTTTTAATTTCCTCCCTAGCCTGCTATCTAGCTTTAAGATAAGACTCTCAAGAGAGATCAAATTGTACAGGTAGAGGACCAGTTCCTCCTAAGTTTCAGGCTCGCTATCTCTCACCAGACAAAAATCAACACCTAAATGTCACGAAGGATCTTAAAATTGACAAAGAAATGGGGCAAAAGATCTTAAACTCGCTAAACTTACGGGTTGACGTCTTAAAATCTCAGCACTAATGAGGCTAAACATGAGGGAGAAGGGGGTCCAGAAAAACACCATCTACTGTATATAACATACGGCTTTTTTTCTTTTTCTGTCTATTATTAGAAGATTGTCTTCATTAAAGGAAAGGTATGCGGAAGTTAGAAGGTTAATTGAGATAGTCTTTTTCATAATAATTTCGAAATAGCCTTCCTAAGCTTTATCAAATCGTCTAACGATAGCCAGAATAAACTGTCAAAACGCGTCATAATCCTCAAAGGGTTAAGTGTTTAGATAGCAGGTACCTCTCATGTACAGTACAGTATATACACTGGTACACGATTCTAAACTTTACGAAGCACAAACAAATATATCAACTTAGCGGGAACATAAATATATACGTGTTTTGACTCACATATTAACCCTTTGAAGATCGTGACGTTTTTGACAGAATATTCTGGCTATCATTAGAGGATTTGTTTTAAAATTTGAGAGGGTCTGTGGGAGTTATATGGGCAAAGACTATCTCAATTAACCCTATGACTTCCATATGCCCTTCCTAGTCTGAATAAAATCGTCTGATAATAGCCAGGAAGCAGAACATAAATGCGTCATCATATCTTCTCAGGGTTAATTTCATGGTCAAATATAAAGTCATGAGAACTAATGAGGTAATAATATCCAACTGAATCTTTGAACCTCTAAATCCAAGTTCTGAAGGGATATTCTTAGGGATTCAAAAGGGTGTGTAAATATTAGGGCATACAACTGTACACTCTAAGAATTAAGTCGTGGTCTTAAGTTTTCGAAGCTATCCCGAACGGAATCGAATCATCTCACTAATTATTTACCTATTATCTGTATTTCATGGGTTCATTTAAGTTAAGCAATTAGTTAAAATGGGACTTCAGAGGCTATCAACGCTTCTGGAATATTAAGCCTGCACACTTAGGCAAAAGTAGCTTAGGACTGAAGTCCCTTTTCGTGAACGCCAATCCCTTCTAATTTAAGCAGTTTGAGGATTCAGAAAAGACCATGCCTTATTTTACAGGACTGTACACTCTAAGATTCAATTTCGATCAAGAGAGCTCCGAAAAATGAAGGCCACGATATATGTCCGTGATTGTACACACTTTCGTTCTTTAACACACACATGCACACACAACCCTCACTTTCTACACACCCTCAGCGTGAAAGTGACCATCACACGACCATAACAAGGGTCCAAAGTGCTATAACAAGACATCTACACGGCATTCAGGGTCGTCAGGGTTGCTTGCTGAGTATGCGGCTAAATAGGCGCTGCTGTTCCTGGTTTATTTGATTAATACTGCATTCGTATATATACACATGTTACAAGTATATCTATACAACCTGATAACCTTAACACTACTGTATATAAACAGTTGTGATAGCTATGATTATGACTCATATCTCTCTTTTCTAAAATATACAGTTTATACATTTGTACAAGCATACTCTAAAATACATAAGAGTTCTTCCGTATTCAAGGAGGATATTAGCCTATTATCAAGTATTGATAAGAGTTCCTTTTACAATATTCCCTCTCCAGTCCTCCGGCACTGTTGCTCGAGATATGATGTGTTTCACACGACATGTGTTAGAGCTAAAAACTTAATTTCAGTATAGTTGAATTTATACGCCACTAGAATTGTATTTATATCTGGAAAATCATATGACGTGTTTGAGAGGAAGGAGTTAAATACAAAAACGAAATATATATTATTTTACAAGGATGATTGTACCCATATAATTATATAGAAGTTAAGTTGTATTTCCATAATTATATCTATCAGAGAAGGTGTGCTTATAATGTGCGGCAGAATATGTGAATTTGTTCTATAGTGCAGCCCAAATACATTTTGTTCTATAGTGCAGCCCAAATACATTTTGTTCTATAGTGCAGCTCAAATACATTTTGTTCTATAGTGCAGCCCAAATACATTTTGTTCTATAGTGCAGCCCAAATACATTTTGTTCTATAGTGCAGCTCAAATACATTTTGTTCTATAGTGCAGCCCAAATACATTTTGTTCTATAGTGCAGCCCAAATACATTTTGTTCTATAGTGCAGCCCAAATACATGTCTAATACATTTTCTCCAGGTAATACATATTTCATCAATATCCTTCTCATCTAAATTCCATAACTGTACACCATATAAGGATACACATTCCGAATTAAATAGTTTTGTTTTTGACGCATATGCTACAGCAGAAAACTTATTTTTAATTATGTTTGCCCTTACTTTCATATTTGTGATAATATAACTTAGCTTAATTAAACTTCCTTTTGATGACATTACATGACCTAGGTGTTCTTCGCTAGTTACCAGCTTTAATGTTTTGCCACAAATAGTTACATGAATATGTTCAATATGCTTATAATCATTATCAGAAAAGATTAATATGTAACGTTTGTCTGGGTTGAAAGTTAAGTTATATTCATTACCATATACTGTAGTTCATACATTACCATACATTACCATATACTGTAGTTCATACATTACCATACATTACCATATACTGTAGTCATACATTACCATACATTACATATACTGGAGTTACATACATAACATTACCATATACTGTAGTTCATACATTACCATACATTACCATATACTGTAGTTCATACATTACCATACATTACCATATACTGTAGTTCATACATTACCATACATTACCATATACTGTAGTTCATACATTACAATACATTACCATATACTGTAGTTCATACATTACCATAACATTACCAATATATCTGTAGTTCATACATTTACCATACATTACCATATACTGTAGTTCATACATTACCATACATTAACCATATACTGTAGTTCATACATTACCATACATTACTCATATTACTGTAGTTCATACATTAACATACATTACCATATACTGTAGTGTCATAACATTACCATACATTACCATATACTGTAGTTCATACATTAACATACATTACATATACTGTAGTTCCATAATTACCATATCGTAGTTCATAAATTAACATACAGTACCATAGACTGTAGTTATACAGTACCATACTCCATCTAACTGTAGTTCATACCTTTACCTACATACCATATACTGTAGTTCATAACATTACCATACATTAACCATATACTGTAGTTTCATGACATTACCATACATTATCCATATACTGTAGTTCATACATATACCATACATTACCATATACTTGTAGTTCCATACATTTCTATCATTACCATATACGGTAGTTTCATACATTGACCATACAATTACCATATACTGTAGTTCATACATTACCCTACACTTACCATATACGGTAGTTATGACATTACATACATTACATTATACGGTAGTTCATACAGTACCATACATTACCCTATAACTGTAGGTCATACATTACCATACATTACCATATACGGTAGTTCATACATTACCCATCACATTACCATAACTGTAGGTTTCATACATTACCATACATACCATATACTGTAGTCATACATTACATTGTACTCATCCTTACCATATACTGTAGTTAATACAGTCCCATACATTCCCATATACTGTAGTTCATACATTACCAATACATACCATATACTGGAGTTCATACATTACATGCAATTCCCATATACTGTAGTTCATACATTACCAGACAGTTACCATATACTGGTAGTCATACATTACCAACATTACCATATACTGTAGTTCATACAGTTACATACGATTACCATATACTGTAGTTTTCATACATTAACAACTACATTACAAGATTACTTGTATTCATACATTACCATCATTACCATATACTGTATTCATACAGTCACCATACATTACCATATACGGTAGTTAAGCAGTACATTCCATACATTACTCATATTACTGTAGTTCATAACATTACCATACATACCTTTATACGGTAGTTCATACATTACATACATTACCCATATACTGTAGTTCATACATACCATACATTACCATATACCTGTAGGTACATAACATTTTACCATACATGACCATATACTGTAGTTCATACATTACCATAAATTACAATATACTGTAGCTGCACTACATTAACAAATACCATTATACTGTAG
>CM064519.1:14736849-14764298 GCA_032716605.1 Paralithodes platypus | reverse complement strand
AGTGTGGTGGGAGGGCTTGTCGCTTTGGCTCCGCTGCATGTCTGCCTGCCGAGATCGGAACCTCTCCTGGTGGTCAGGGGCCGGGGGAGTGCTGGAGCGACCTTGGTAACCCTGGTCTCTGGGTCTTCTCCTGGGTGACCTGGATGTGTGAGAGTTTGTGTTTTTTTTTATCTGTTTTTATTCTTTTTTTGATGTTGTTTTTGTGTTTTCCCTGTTCTTGCTCTGTCTTGAGTCGGCTACCCCCAAAATGGGGATTGGGCCTGAGCATATAGATAGATAGATAGGATACTAAATACAATATCTACTAGAGTTAATAAGAACAACAGATTGGCTGGCTATAGGCTAGGCTAGGTTTGGATTAGGTTAAAAGCTTGGCAGGTTGGGTTAGGCTAGGTTAGTTTGTACAAATACCACCCTTAGCTTAAAGTAAAATCACTCGGAGGAGAAAAAGTCAAGAATATATCTAGGGGGAAAAGATAAATGAATGCACTTAAATTTACTACAAAATTGGCTGGAATTTAATATGTATAATCCCCAAAAAAAAGTTTGTTTACAAAATGGCGTCGGCGTTCGTTCCTGTAGGCAGGTTAGTTAGTACACAATATTGTTTATTAGCAAATTAATATGCAAAGCTTTACTTACATACAAGGCAGTTAAATTGATACTTACTACAGTAGGTAATGGGTAAAATTAGGGGCTACGATTTTATATCAACTAAGAAGAGAGCGTTTGTTTACAAACAAAACAAAACAACAGATGGCGCTAGTGGCGCCCTGTCCGAGCAGGAGTCTTGTGATAAACACAAAGTTTATCAGTCAATACACAGCGAAATATCGTGCAGTGTTACTTACTAAACTACAGTTTACTCCCTGTATTTGTTCGTCTTCTCTCACCCCACTCTCTCTCTTCCCCTTCTATCTCCCTTTCCTTCTCTGTCTTCTCCCATTTTCCAACCCCCCCCCCCCCCACCCCCATCAAAGCACCCATTAGTGTGACCCATACCAAGGTCACTACTACATGTACCGTATATAGTATACTGTAGTACTTTACATGGATTTCCCTACACATTCTTCACCTTCGATTTGTTTTTTATTTATATATTTATTTACTTAAGTATTTATTTATGTTTTAATTTCCTCCCTAGCCTGCTATCTAGCTTTAAGATAAGACTCTCAAGAGAGATCAAATTGTACAGGTAGAGGACCAGTTCCTCCTAAGTTTCAGGCTCGCTATCTCTCGCCAGACAAAAATCGACTCCTAAATGTCACGAAGGATCTTAAAATTGACAAAGAAATGGGGCAAAAGATCTTAAACTCGCTAAACTTACGGGTTGACGTCTTAAAATCTCAGCACTAATGAGGCTAAACATGAGGGAGAAGGGGGTCCAGAAAAAACACCATCTACTGTATATAACATACGGCTTTTTTTCTTTTTCTGTCTATTATTAGAAGATTGTCTTCATTAAAGGAAAGGTATGCGGAAGTTAGAAGGTTAATTGAGATAGTCTTTTTCATAATAATTTCGAAATAGCCTTCCTAAGCTTTATCAAATCGTCTAACGATAGCCAGAATAAACTGTCAAAACGCGTCATAATCCTCAAAGGGTTAAGTGTTTAGATAGCAGATACCTCTCATGTACAGTACAGTATATACACTGGTACACTATTCTAAACTTTACGAAGCACAAACAAATATATCAACTTAGCGGGAACATAAATATATACGTGTTTTGACTCACATATTAACCCTTTGAAGATCGTGACGTTTTTGACAGAATATTCTGGCTATCATTAGAGGATTTGTTTTAAAATTTGAGAGGGTCTGTGGGAGTTATATGGGCAAAGACTATCTCAATTAACCCTATGACTTCCATACGCCCTTCCTAGTCTGAATAAAATCGTCTGATAATAGCCAGGAAGCAGAACATAAATGCGTCATCATATCTTCTCAGGGTTAATTTCATGGTCAAATATAAAGTCATGAGAACTAATGAGGTAATAATATCCAACTGAATCTTTGAACCTTTAAATCCAAGTTCTGAAGGGATATCTTTAATGCTTTTAATTGTCTCTTCTGTTTGTCTTAGGGATTCAAAAGGGTGTGTAAATATTAGGGCATACAACTGTACACTCTAAGAATTAAGTCGTGGTCTTAAGTTTTCGAAGCTATCCCGAACGGAATCGAATCATCTCACTAATTATTTACCTATTATCTGTATTTCATGGGTTCATTTAAGTTAAGCAATTAGTTCAAATGGGACTTCAGAGGCTATCAACGCTTCTGGAATATTAAGCCTGCACACTTAGGCAAAAGTAGCTTAGGACTGAAGCCCCTTTTCGTGAACGCCAATCCCTTCTAATTTAAGCAGTTTGAGGATTCAGAAAAGACCATGCCTTATTTTACAGTACTGTACACTCTAAGATTCAATTTCGATAAAGAGAGCTCCGAAAAATGAAGGCCACGATATATGTCCGTGATTGTACACACTTTCGTTCTTTAACACACACATGCACACACAACCCTCACTTTCTACACACCCTCAGCGTGAAAGTGACCACCACACGACCATAACAAGGGTCCAAAGTGCTATAATAAGACATCTACACGGCATTCAGGGTCGTCAGGGTTGCTTGCTGAGTATGCGGCTAAATAGGCGCTGCTGTTCCTGGTTTATTTGATTAATACTACATTCGTATATATACACATGTTACAAGTATATCTATACAACCTGATAACCTTAACACTACTGTATATAAACAGTTGTGATAGCTATGATTATGACTCATATCTCTCTTTTCTAAAATATACAGTTTATACATTTGTACAAGCATACTCTAAAATACATAAGAGTTCTTCCGTATTCAAGGAGGATATTAGCCTATTATCAAGTATTGATAAGAGTTCCTTTTACAATATTCCCTCTCCAGTCCTCCGGCACTGTTGCTCGAGATATGATGTAACACACTGTGTTAGAGCTAAAAACTTAATTTCAGTATAGTTGAATTTATACGCCACTAGAATTGTATTTATATCTGGAAAATCATATGACGTGTTTGAGAGGAAGGAGTTAAATACAAAAAAGAAATATATATTATTTTACAAGGATGATTGTACCCATATAATTATATAGAAGTTAAGTTGTATTTCCATAATTACATCTATCAGAGAAGGTGTGCTTATAATGTGCGGCAGAATATGTGAATTTGTTCTATAGTGCAGCCCAAATACATTTTGTTCTATAGTGCAGCTCAAATACATTTTGTTCTATAGTGCAGCCCAAATACATTGTTCTATAGTGCAGCTCAAATACATTTTGTTCTATAGTGCAGCCCAAATACATTTTGTTCTATAGTGCAGCTCAAATACATTTTGTTCTATAGTGCAGCCCAAATACATTTTGTTCTATAGTGCAGCTCAAATACATTTTGTTCTATAGTGCAGCTCAAATACATTTTGTTCTATAGTGCAGCCCAAATACATGTCTAATACATTTTCTCCAGGTAATACATATTTCATCAATATCCTTCTCATCTAAATTCCATAACTGTACACCATATAAGGATACACATTCCGAATTAAATAGTTTTGTTTTTGACGCATATGCTACAGCAGAAAACTTATTTTTAATTATGTTTGCCCTTACTTTCATATTTGTGATAATATAACTTAGCTTAATTAAACTTCCTTTTGATGACATTACATGACCTAGGTGTTCTTCGCTAGGTACAGCTTAGTTTTGCCACAAATAGTTACATGAATATGTTCAATATGCTTATAATCATTATCAGAAAAGATTAATATGTAACGTTTGTCTGGGTTGAAAGTTAAGTTATATTCATTACCATATACTGTAGTTCATACATTACCATACATTACCATATACTGTAGTTCATACATTACCAAATTACCACAATACTGAAGTTCATACATTACCATACATTACCATATACTGTAGTTCATACATTACAATACATTACCATATACTGTAGTTCATACATTACCATATACTGTAGTTCATACATTACCATACATTACCATATACTGTAGTTCATACATTACCATACATTACCATATACTGTAGTTCATACATTACCATACATTACCATATACTGTAGTTCATACATTACCATACATTACCATATACTGTAGTTCATACATTACCATACATTACCATATACTGTAGTTCATACATTACCATACATTACCATATACTGTAGTTCATACATTACCATACATTACCATATACTGTAGTTCATACATTACCATACATTACCATATACTGTAGTTCATACATTATTATCAACTTTCTTAAAGACATTAGCATGCGAGTCGGTATATATAGAGGAACATTGATATGACACCCCCCAAATTCCTATGTTTGCAAGGATATATGAAAGATCAACAGCAACACACACGCACGCACACACACACAGATACAAGTCCCCACACACGTGCACGCACACCCACCCACACTAATACTCTCCGACAAATAAAACTCCTCCACACAATCCCCCCCCCCCCCTTCCATCCACACCCACCCACACCTCTCTTCTCTTAGGGAAGGGTGTGGTCGGGGGGGGGGGGGGGGGAAGGTCCCCTTGGTCAGTGGGCCGCGTTTCCTATAGGGGGCTGGAGAGAGAGAGAGAGAGTGATAGTGAGAGAAAGAAAGAGAGTGAGAAAGAGAGAGTGAAAGAGAGAGAGAGAGAATTTGTAAGTAGGGATAAGGGTGTGTCAATTTTCTCTCACTCCAAGTACCTAATATATCATCATGTATGGACACCTACCCCCCCCCCACCTCTCTCTCTCTCTCTCTCTTAAGTGTACAATATATATGTTTATGTTTTTGCTAATTATAGATGAACTAGCAGGGGTACCCGGCGTTGCCCGGGTTTAAATTCTACTACCATAATCACCATCATCAATCACTACTACCACAATCATTACAATACTACTACTACCATAATCACCGGCCTCGACCTCCCTGTGCCTCATTAAACGGCGACCTCGATTTCGGCCGCTAAATGACCTCCAATTTTGGATCTGACCTCATCCGTACCCCCATTTTGGGGGGCTGCGAATAACTTTCGTTCCATACACCTTTTCGATCGGAGGCCTCCTTCTGCCCCAAACGGCCCTTTTTTCAAATATTTTTCATTTTTTGTCTTCAATTTTGGCCTCGAAACGACCTCCGATCGTGGCCTTGCCCCCTCTATGACCTGACCCAGGTCAATTGACACCCACATGCAAAGTTTCAGCTCCCCAGGTCCAAAACTGCGGCTGCCTATTAAGAACAGATACACACACAGACAATCGAAAATATTATAGAGATGTATTTGCAGTGTCTCTGATCACTCTCTGTCTATGTATTGAAGTCACCAGCGTTATATTATAGAGATGTATTTGCAGTGTCTCTGATCACTCTCTGTCTGTGTATTGAAGTCACCAGCGTTATATTATCGGCTATAACCTCTTGGCAAGCCCTTAAGGGGACATGGGCCGTTTTTTTTGGCCCCCCTTCTCCCTCATGTTCAGCCCCATTAGTTTTCAGATTGTATGACGTTCGGCCCATTAGCTTGGTGATTTTAAGACCTTCCGCCCCATTTCCTTGTCAATATTAAGACCTTTTGTGATATATACAGTAGGTGTCGATATTTTCCTGGCGAACGAAAGTGAGCCTGTACTTTTGGAAGAACCGGCCTTTGGCCGGGAATTTTGTTTACCGAAAAATGTACAAATTAATCTCGAAGGGGGATCTATGGAGTTTGTTTTATGTTTGATGGAGGTCTAGGGAGGACACTATACAAATAATTAATAAATTAAACAAAAAAGAGAGAAAAAAAAACGACCAAAAAGTGAACCATCCCCTCTTAACCCCATCAGCACAACGACGCCCATTTGTCTTTTATGCTGGCTAAAGTAAAACGATTTTATGCAGTTGCATAAAGACCTATTTTAATCAGAAGGTATATTGAGATCGTATTCACCCCTCCGAGTGTTCATATGTTATCTATACCTATCAATATTCTAATTGTTTACCAAAATATATCTATCTTCATCATGTTCTAACTATATTTATCTATCATATTTGTATCCATATTTAGCTATCTTCATATTTTTGTGCATATGATTATATTTTCATATGTTTATATATTTATATCTATCTCTATTTTAGCATCTATATATACCTTCATGTTATCCATGTATCTATTTATCTTCATATATAAATCTATTCTTATATTTTCTAATCTGTTATGTATCTTTATATATCCTATTATGTTAACTGTATCTATCAATCTATCAATCTACAATTATTAATCTATTCCCTATGTCAACACTATAAATCTATTCCCTATGTCAACACTATAAATCTATTCCCTATGCCAACACTATAAATCTATTCCCTAGGTCAACACTATAAATCTATTCCCTAGGTCAACACTATAAATCTATTCCCTATGTCAACACTATAAATCTATTCATTAGGTCAACACTATAAATCTATTCCCTATGTCAACACTATAAATCTATTCCCTATGTCAACACTATAAATCTATTCCCTATGTCAACACTATAAATCTATTCCCTATGTCAACACTATAAATCTATTCCCTATGTCAACACTATAAATCTATTCCCTATGTCAACACTATAAATCTCCATCTGTATTGTCCCATTACACTATACAACGTCACATCTCATTATGCTGTTTGGTTGTATGGCCGTTCCTGTAGTGGGGGAGTTACAGTATCTCTCTCTCTCTCTCCAAAAACAACAACAACACACACACACACACACACACACACACACACACAACTACGACGGCGTCATAGAACACTGCATTCTACACAATCACTTACGCCAACAACATAATCTACACTCCTTGAGAGCCCTGTGGGAGAGGCCGATCGTGGCCATGGCCTTCCTTAGGAACTCGGGGCTGTTCGACCAGGCAGCCTAGGGAACGACAACAACAACAACAACTATTACTACGACGTCGTGATAGCGAATACTTCACCATTTCCTATTTATATTAAGGAGATGGAGAAATCCTACTTGGAGGAAATATTCCATCTCATACTAAGTCGTAAGGCCCGTATTCCAGAGACCCATATGTCTGGAATAGAATTAAATTAAATCAATTCAACCCAAATTTCGTGGGAATAGTTGTAAACATCTCTATATGGTACTCTGCTTAATGGGTCCTACGATTTGGTATGGAATGGAATATTTCTTATAAGCAGGATTTTTCTATCTCCTTAATAACAATATGAAATGGTTAACTACTCTTTATCACGCCGTGGTTGAATGGGTTAAAGCATGGATTCTTGCCATGACTGTCCGTGGTTTGAATCTTGGTAAAGGTAAAATGATTTCCTGTTTTATGGTTATTATTAGAGGATTTTATTGAGATTAGGAAGGACGTATATGGAAGCCATAGAGGGTTACTTGAGCCAGTCTCTACCTTTATAATTTTCACAGAGCCTTCCTAAACTGCATAAACTCGCCTAATGATAGCCGGAATAATCTATTGAAATGCGTCATAATCCTCAAGGGGTTTACGGGTTCATTAGTAATAACATTTAGGACAATGTGCATTTTAGGTCACGTATGGGATATAATTCTCCAAGTGTTTTCTATAGCTTTGTCATAGAGTATTAGTCACCGCGATATACAGCATGTCTTTACCCCGGCGAATTAAATTATCTTTCCTTAGACTTTGTAAGTTAAATAAGGGTGGAAGAAAAAATGGCGGCCATCTTGGATCAGTAGAGAACTAATATTGTTCACTCATCCACCGTACTTTTAGTATTTTGTCATCTTCTATATCAATGCTAACCCAGCGGGGGTCTGGGGGCGGCAGCCCCCAGGTTAGGTTAGGTTGTTAGGTTAGGGTTATGACAATCTATGATTTTCGGTGTTTGAATATTGCTATATAATGGGTAAAATGCATTTGCAGAAGGAAAAATACCTTAAAACACAATAATCAATGCAGGAACTGATGAGAAAGAGAATAATAGTACAAAAAACACATACGTGACCGAAAATGCATATTGACCAACATTCATAGTACTTACAGAGAGAGAGAGAGAGAGAGAGAGAGAGAGAGAGAGAGAGGAATCACCACAAATGTTTCCTATAGTTCGCCCTCTTCCGTTTTCTGTTATCGTCTTTTTACCATCCCAGACACAATGGATTTTCTTTATGGTAAACTTAATAAACTCAATTTACTACAACATTATCTTCAAAACTTCAACAGTGTTCATAGAAATATTCAATAATACATCATCGGTATTTAACCCTTTCTGTACCGGCGACGTCTATTTAATTTTATTCTAGCTATATGTATACGATTTTGGCCAGTTTAAGAAGGATCTGTGGTAGTGAAAAGGGGTAAGTGAGATACAGTAGTTCGAAGCCTTTAAATTGCTGGAGACCCTTTATACAATGAATACAATCGTCTAATAGTAGCCAGAAGAAAATCCAATATGATAACGCTTATTATTATATATAATGTATATAGGCCTAACTGTATAATTATGATTCGTGCACCACCTGTCCAAAATAAGACTGAATTTGTTCGATACCTACTTATATGATAGGCTCTCTTATATCTTTGTTCGATACCTACTTATATCATAGGCTCTCTTACATCTTTGTTCGATACCTACTTATATCATAGGCTCTCTTATATCTTTGTTCGATACCTACTTATATCATAGGCTCTCTTACATCTTTGTTCGATACCTACTTATATCATAGGCTCTCTTATATCTTTGTTCGATACCTACTTATATCATAGGCTCTCTTATATCTTTGTTCGATACCTACTTATATCATAGGCTCTCTTACTGTATATCTTTGTTCGATACCTACTTATATCATATAGTCCATGAGCCAAGACCCGAATTTTGGGATATCGGTACCACCCGGGGTGACTAATTCTCTTAGGTGTTTTTAGCTTGCTACATGTCTCTAGTTTATGTTTTGATATGATAGCCCTTGCACATTGGTAGCTTAATGGTCGTTATCACTTCTTGAATAGACATACCCTACCGAAAATTCCGAAATTTTTTAAAATGTCAAATTTGGGGACAGGAATGCCTAAATGTCAACAAAATGCATATAGTAATTGTCACATTTAATACAAGTCCTGTAAATACACACTAAGCATGCCATGGGCTTGCACATACTATTATGGCAAATTACTACTAAATATCATCTACGTCAGACTCGGAATCTGACTGTTGTGCCACCGGCTCTTCTTCAATAGCCTTGTTCTGACATGTCTGTAACCTGCACATGTCCGTGCATTTTAGACCATTGCTGAGGCAAGTACACTTAGGGAGTTTGCATGACCGCACACACTTGCAAGACAGTAGCTGCATAACAGCATCTGGTGCTGGTGAGCCTCGCATCCAGTTGACGGCAAGCTTACCGTCCTCATCTGTCATCCAACCGCAGTCTGTTGGGTTCGCAAACAAATGGCTGGCTCTGAAGACTTCTCCTCCAGATCGCAGCCTGGTAGTTTGCACGCAGTGCATGCATGAAGAGGCAGTCCTCACAAGGAGGGAGTTGACTTGACTCTACCTCTCCACGTCTTGCACAGAACAGCTCATACCGAAGCTTGTTTACCTTAGTTGTGTGGGTAGATGGTAGGTACATGTGGCAGGTGATTTCCTGTAGCTTCTCAAAGAGTTCAGGAGACATTCCCATGAGCGTCCAAGTTCGTGAAAAGCATGCTGGTATGTCTTGTCCATCTTCACCTGCTTGAGTGTCGTCATCTTCCCTCGGCCAGCGAATGCACTGACGGTATCACAGCCTGTAAAGGCATGCATACCAATCAATGTATCACACACGCTGCCTCCCAGTGTGCGGCTCAGTGTGGTGATATCCAGGAATCTTGTCCGGTTCTTCGTCCCGCACTTCTGGAACAGATGGGATGGGATCTTGTGGCACATGCCAAGACACAACACCATGACGTCTGTATCTTCTGCCGTGATGATGACAGACTTGTTCCCAGATTCTGCTGCATGAAGTGCATGGAGAAGAAGGCGTGTGTCTGCTTCTTCTTGAGTTGACTTAAGCTCAGGAGCCTCTTCCCACTGCTCTTTGGTGATCTTGAAGCAGCGCTGCTCACATGTGACATACAGCTCCTTGTCCTTGAGCTTCTCCCTGTGCTGTGGTGCCTTCCATTCTTCTACCAAGAACTTGATAAGACTTGCCTTGTTGGAGGAACTACCGAGTAACTTTCTCCACTGCTGGATGTTGTGCCCAGGTTGAATGTTCTTGAAATGAATTCCTGTGCCTGCACTTCTTTTGGCTCGTTCGCATCCTTGATGGATGTCTCCTTGTAGATATCAACCACAACATCAATGCGCCTGCTCTTAGCACCTTCATGAACAGCGTGACTCAGTGCTGTACCTGCAAGCTGTGAAAAAGTTTTGTCGTTTCCCTTCAGTTTGTGGACCAGGCTCATCCCATCAATTATGGTAGCAGAGGGGCACGGGTATCACTTCTGCAGGAGAAAACATTCCTCTCTAACTCCTTTGCGAGGGCAGCCTTGTTGGTCTTGCGGAGAGACCCATCACCGCTGGCAAGTGCCCAAGGCAAAGGCCCCAGGGGATGAGCCAAGACATCACTCATTTTGAGCTTTCTGTTCTCGGCAACAAGGATCATCTGGCCAATTAGGTTCCTGTCAGCCTTTAAGATAACCTCCTTGGCATGGTCTTGTGAGCGTGGCTTCATTCTGATGTTAGTGAACGTTCTCAGTTTCGTCTTCGTCATCGTGTCATGAAACTGTATAGTTGGCGTATCGATCTCCAGGCGCTCTTCCTGGAGCCAGATATGGTTCTTTGTCTTTGAATCCTGGACTTCCTTGGTAGTGTCGACATACGCAGTCTCAATCCTAGGTGGCCCTGCCCGCCGCCCAACATTGTATATTGGCAGCATGGATGATGTCTGAGTGATGCTTCTTATCTTGGACTTGGTAATCTCTGGCAGGACTTTCTCTGGCACAGAGCCTGCAACCTTGGACTGGACAGCAATGCCATTGACTCTATGAGAAGTACCTGCTCCACTTAGGGTCTCTTCAAGTCGGTCAATGTTATCCCAGGCCAGGGTTGTGAACACACCAGGGTAGATGTTTGCTGGCAGTGGAATGTCATCCTTTGAGCATTCCAGCTTCTGGATACAAAGGGCTGTATCGATCTCCTCAAACATTGAGTAAGACACACAGTGACCAAGACGATTCAGAGTTCGGATCAGTTCTGTGTTTCCTGTCAAAGACTTTACAGCATTGGTCAGCAGTACGTGCTTGGGTGGTTTTGTCTTGCCACTGGTAACAGCAAAGACCAAGTCACTGCCAAAGGAAGTGGCAAGACGTTGAGCTCTTTCAGAGGGAGTTTCACACTCACACTCTCCTGTCAGCAGGGTGTGCAGGAATTGAGTGACTGCTGCAGGAATGACATTCTGATCTGTATCGGGAGGCCATGGCTGACTCACATCTTGTTTATTGATCTCATTCCTCAGCTGCATTCCTGCTTTGGTTAAGACATCTTCAGAGTTAGCTGCTCTTGCTTCTTGCAGGTCTTTTGCCATTTTGTGTGCTTGCCGGGCAAGGTCGTCCATTGAGAGGCTGCGTGGATAGATTAGAAGCTTTCCTTTCTCATCTGGGACAAAGCGTAGTGATTCTCCAAACTCGGTTTCAATCTTTCGGCGAACATGTTTCTTTGTCGCTGGTTTCAGTTGGATAATACCACGGGACATCATGGATCTCTCAAGCCTAGATGTGAGGTTTGTCATAGGCAGTACCTCTGGGTTGGGGAATAATTTGGTCCTTATATACAAGCAGAGTTCCTCGAGGGCTTCTGTCTCAACCTCTTCGTAGCGTGCTTCCTCGCTTTCTTCCTGATTTTCACCTGCACCCGACCTGGCGGCCGCTGGGAAATCATCTTTTGTGAAGAGTTTGTAGCACGACTTGTGGTAGTGACCCTCTGCAGCAACAAGGTCTCTGCTAACTAAACCAAGGATTCTCTGGTTGAGTTTCCTTATTGCTGCTCTGCGAATCTTCTCATCTGCTCGTAGCTCAACACACTGTATGAGTGGCTCCCTTGTCTTTGTTGTTTTTATGTACTTGCTTGACTTCTCGCAGAAGATACATACTTTGGCATACACCCTGCTAGTACTAGGGGCATCCCTTGATGCCCTCCTCCTGGGGTCGACGCTTGCTGATTCTATCTTGACACCCTTGGCAAGGATAGAATCCAGTGACTTCTTCATTGTAAAGAGACTACGGCATTTACGGTGATAATGTATGTGTGGTATTCCTCCTTCTTCAAGGCCCTTGGCTGCTTCCAGGACTGGATCATGCTGCCTGATTTCTGCAGCCCTGAGCAATGTGTTCCAGGAGTCCAAATCCTGTGGTGACACCAGAGCATCGCTGTCATCATCAGAGCAGTGGATGATACAGTCGATCCGTGCTCTCTTCCTCGCAGATGGTTCCATCCTGCCGCCAAACAGTCGACACACACCTGCAAAAAATATCACCATTAAACCATGAACAAACAAACACATTACATGGAAACCACTCTACATATGTTTGCTCCTTCCAATAATAAATTATCCCCAAAATATAACAAAAAATCCCCAAATATGAAATAAACCCCTAAATATGGAGAAACTTGAAATACACATCGGAATAATTCTTGTAGAGAATCAAATAAGCTACAAGAGCTGTTAGAATATATTTTTCAATGTTCCCCATATTTAAGGATTTATTCTAGATTTAGAGGAAAATACCCAAAATATAGAGTATATTCCGAAATATGAGGAAATTTGAAAAATACCTAGGAACAACTCTGGTAGAGAATATAATTCTACATAGGTGTTCAAAGTTTCGCGATGATTGTGTGATGGATTTTAAAGAAAATGAGGAAAACGCCGAGCGTCACGCTAAAAATCTTTATTTTTGGGTAGCGCCCCTATTGCATCAAAAAAATTAGACTAAGCTACCAGTGCGAGAAGGCTATCATATCTTAATGTACTTACAGTCACTCTATAAACATTTTAGTACCATTCGTGTTTAGTCACCCCAGGTGGTACCGATATCTGGCCTGGCTCATGGACTAATAGGCTCTCTTACTGTATATCTTTGTTCGATACCTACTTATATCATAGGCTCTCTTATATCTTTGTTCGATACCTACTTATATCATAGGCTCTCTTATATCTTTGTTCGATACCTACTTATATCATAGGCTCTCTTATATCTTTGTTCGATACCTACTTATATCATAGGCTCTCTTATATCTTTGTTCGATACCTACTTATATCATAGGCTCTCTTATATCTTTGTTCGATACCTACTTATATCATAGGCTCTCTTATATCTTTGTTCGATACCTACTTATATCATAGGCTCTCTTATATCTTTGTTCGATACCTACTTATATCATAGGCTCTCTTATATCTTTGTTCGATACCTACTTATATCATAGGCTCTCTTACTGTATATCTTTGTTCGATACCTACTTATATCATAGGCTCTCTTATATCTTTGTTCGATACCTACTTATATCATAGGCTCTCTTATATCTTTGTTCGATACCTACTTATATCATAGGCTCTCTTATATCTTTGTTCGATACCTACTTATATCATAGGCTCTCTTATATCTTTGTTCGATACCTACTTATATCATAGGCTCTCTTATATCTTTGTTCGATACCTACTTATATCATAGGCTCTCTTATATCTTTGTTCGATACCTACTTATATCATAGGCTCTCTTATATCTTTGTTCGATACCTACTTATATCATAGGCTCTCTTATATCTTTGTTCGATACCTACTTATATCATAGGCTCTTATATCTTTGTTCGATACCTACTTATATCATAGGCTCTCTTACATCTTTGTTCGATACCTACTTATATCATAGGCTCTCTTATATCTTTGTTCGATACCTACTTATATCATAGGCTCTCTTATATCTTTGTTCGATACCTACTTATATCATAGGCTCTCTTATATCTTTGTTCGATACCTACTTATATCATAGGCTCTCTTATATCTTTGTTCGATACCTACTTATATCATAGGCTCTCTTATATCTTTGTTCGATACCTACTTATATCATAGGCTCTCTTATATCTTTGTTCGATACCTACTTATATCATAGGCTCGCTTATATCTTTTTCTTTCTTTAGCTCTTCTACTTTGCGCTTTCTTTCCTCCTTTACTTTTCAACCTGTCTATCCCCTCAACTTTAACTTATTAACTTTCTTTCTTTTGTATCTGCCGAAAATCTTTATAAACTTACTTCTTGATACCTAAGGGCTCCCTGAGATCAGATTTTTCCCTTATTTTCTTTCGTAATCGATTTGATGCTCTATATTTGATGCTCTATATTTGATGCTCTATATTTGATGCTCTATATTTGATGCTCTATATTTGATGCTCTATATTTGATGCTCTATATTTGCATTTGATTTGATGCTCTATACCTAAAATAAAAGGCCCTTTTCATTCAATTAGTACCTTAATAAAGTGAGTTAATTATTTACCTTTGTAGATAGATTGATAGATTATCTCGATTTTTTGTTTATGGAGGTCCAGGGGTGAAACTAAAAAAATATAATTCAAACATAATGCAATTAAATACAAAATCAATACAAATCTCCCTTTAATACACTGACTCCTGCATGTTATTCCAAATCTGACTAACATCCTCTAATGATAGCCACAAAGAAAGGGAGACACGTGTTTACTTGTTAGTTGTGCTAGATAAGTTAATTATATATATATATATATATATATATATATATATATATATATATATATATATTGCTTTTGCTTTTGTAGATGTTTAGGTGACAATCACCACGGTCGATCTGGGGATCCGCCGCTAATGAGCTCGTCCTGGAATCTTTACGACTCTGAATCTTACGATTCTTTACGGGACTGACCATGCCATTTTTATCGGCACTAGCTCAGAGAAGAGTGTTGAGAGGGGAGAAGGGGTGTTGGAGAGAGAGGAAGGTGTTGGAGTGGCTTTGTTATGTGTGTTTAGTGACTTAGTCTGTATACGTCGTCAGGATGTCCCCTGACTGGGTGCAAACATGTGAAACA
This sequence comes from Paralithodes platypus, assembly GCA_032716605.1. Taxonomy (NCBI): domain Eukaryota; kingdom Metazoa; phylum Arthropoda; class Malacostraca; order Decapoda; family Lithodidae; genus Paralithodes; species Paralithodes platypus. The sequence continues at coordinate 14,749,170 of CM064519.1, read as the reverse complement.
TGCTAGGACGTACTACTGCACCCACTAAATGTCCGCCGTGGCAAGGATTCGATCCCGGGTCTTTTAGATTCACACGCGAGCGTGCTCACCACTTGACCACCACAAGATACGCATTAAAATGTAAAACTTGCAAACAAAGTCAAACCAAAACTGGGACAAAGACAATATAAAGTCAAAACAACATATCAAAATCGCTATGTGGAAACAACGCTTACTAAAATAAAATTTATGAAATGAAAGAACACAATCCACCACATAGGGTGTGCATTACTACATGAGCAAGTTAATCTGGTTCCCAAGCAAACTAATTGCACACATAACAACGCACTATCGTCACGTTCAGGGAATTAGTCAATTTGGTAAGTCCGGGACGTTCTGGCAAATATTACTAAACTCTGCATGAATAAAAGAAACTACAATTAGTGTTAAAATGTTCTATTAAAATCAAATTTGCAACTTGACAAGCCATTAACAATAGTACAATATTAAAATATTGATAAGATATATATAATATTACAAACAAATATATATATAGCACTCACTAACGATAGTGCTATCGGGTAGGTACCTGTAAGCATAGCATGCCTCAAGTGACCCCTATCAATAACTACCCTACAAATAACCTACATTTATCGTACAAATAAACTAAGGGAAATCTTCCCACTCTGAACCTGTTTTGGTGACTAAATGGCATTACGATAGGGCAGACTGGGAGGGTCTTCAGGGTTTCTTTATTGATATTCCCTGGACCTCTTTCTTTTCTAATGATTCACACTCCACCTTGAGCCACATACAAGATTTTGTAAAAATTGGAATGGAAACTTTTATTCCTCATCAAAAGTACAGTAAAAGATCTAATTCACCTAAATGGTTTGACCATAATTGTGCTAGAGTAACTGAACAAAAAGCAATAGCCTACAATGCATACACAAGATCAAAAACTCATGAAGCCTTTAATTACTTTAGAAACATCAGAAATCATGCCAAAACTGTATTAAACCTAACTAAATCAAACTTTCTCCACAAGCAGGCAAATAAACTTCTAAATAATCCAAATGATAACAAAATATTTTGGTCTACTCTTAACTCATTTAAATCCAACTTCACTACTGCTTCATCCATTCCACCATTAAAATCTCCGACTGGCAATCTTGTATGTGACCCACGAGGTGAAGCTAACCTTCTTGCGGATATTTTCTCCACCAACTCAACCTTAGATGAAATAAATCAAGATGTCCCTGTACTTAATTTTAATTCGCCTGAAATTCCCTCACTTAAGATCCACACCAGACATGTCAAAACTATTTTGCAGAATCTCTCAGTAGATAAGGCTCCTGGTCCAGATGAAATTCCTCCAATAGTACTTAAGAATTGCTCCTTGGTGCTCGCTCCTGTATTGGCAAAATGTTCCGTCTGTGTACTCATACCTCATGCTTCCCAGTACCCTGGAAAGAAGCAAACATCCATCCAGTTCCTAAAAAAGGTGCCTCTTCAGATCCATCAAACTACAGACCAATAGCTATAACTTCCACTCTTGGTAAAGTCTTTGAAATTATATTAAATAATCACATAATTAAGCATCTTGAGAATAATAAATTAATCAGTGATAGGCAATATGGTTTTAGACGATGTCGATCAACTGCAGACATGCTTTGCCTTCTTACGCATCAAATCAACCAAGCTACAGACCAACATGGTGAAACACATACAATAGCACTGGATATATCAAAGGCATTTGATAGAGTCTGGCATCAATCCTTATTGTCGAAGATGTCACACTACGGCCTTGCATCATTAGTTCCACTAATGTCTTCTTATCTTCATAACAGAAAAATACGTGTAATGGTAGATGGCCTTTATTCTCAATTTCACTCAATAAATGCTGGTGTTCCCCAGGATCAGTTTTGGCCCCAATTCTGTTCCTCATTCATATCAATTATCTCATATCTACCACTCATAATCCAATACATTCCTACGCAGATGACTCAACACTCCACAGTTCCTTCACATTTACCAATTCTTTCACCCAACCCGATCTTATAAATTCAAAAATAAACACTGCAATTTCTCTGAACCAGGACCTTTCTAGAATTAATGGATGGGGACAAAAGAATCTAGTTTCCTTTAATGCACAGAAAACCAAATACATTCAATTTTCTAACCGACAGAATCTCACTGACTCCCATATATTTTTTAATGATGTAAATATTCCCACTTCCCCTAGTATTGACATTCTCGGTGTAACATTAACTACTAACTTGAGCTGGACACATTATGTTAGAAGCATTGCTAAGAATGCCTCTAAAAAACTGGGACTACTGTACAGAGTTCGAGAATTCTTCACTGACGAGCAGTTGGCCGTGATATATAAAAGTCATGTGCGTTCTCAGATGGATTACTGTTCACCTCTGTGGGGTGGAAGTGGAGTGGTTGCATTGAGGCAGTTGGACAAAATTCAAAATAAAGCTATTAGATTAATCAATAACCCTGCAATCACACAGGACCTTCCTACATTATCCATACGAAGAAACGTTGCATCCCTTGCATTATTCTACAGTTATTTTCACAGCAATTGTTCCGAGGAACTTGCTTCAATTGTGCCGCCTCTCCACATCTTTCCCCGTAGAACTAGGGCAGCTGAGAGCGCCCATGAATTTACACTTTCTCCTCCACAATGCAGAACTTCTGCTTATCAGAATTCATTTATCCCCAGAGCTACTACTCTTTGGAATTCACTTCCCTCGAATTGCTTTCCACAAACTTACAATCTACAAATGTTTAAATCCAGTTGTTACAAACATTTTATGAATGGAGGATGCCTTTAGGCACATGGACCTTTTTTTTTATCTGTGTTTTTCCTTCCTCCGTTCATTGTCTCTTAAAAAAAAAAAAAAAAAGAAAAAAAGCAAGCAATTGATACTATCGACAATGAATAGATATAATATAAAGACAAATAATTACAAAATATGAAATAGTAACAACAGATTTAAACAAAGAGTACTCTTTTAACAAGAACAATCAATTAAAAATATCATCATCAATATTAATAATAGAAAAAGATAAACAATAAATACAAACAGACACAAAGTAAGCAGAGGTTATACAAGAAACTTCACGTTAAAAATGCTTGATTAAAATTATTTATGTCAAATTTTAGAATACAGTCACAATAATTGACCCTAAAAAGATTAAATTTATGTAACAATTTACGTGCCTCATAACCTCTGTCTACTAAGAGTCTGTATAGTAACCTAGCTCTAACCCAAAAGTCATCTACTTTAGTGCAAATTTTACAAAATCTTATTAGCTGGGAATAAAAACAATTATAAGTTATCTTACTATCGATATTACTATTAGGGAAAGGAAAGTTTATTACGTTAAAATTAAAATCATCAACTTTGTGATATACTTTAAGTATGCACTGTTCATTAACAATCTCTATATTTATATCAAGAACATTTTCAACTTAATCATTTACGTTACAATGTGTGAGGGGAATAGAATTAGGATAAATAAGTTTAGCAACTTGATTAAAATTTAACAAATTGCAAACGAGAATATCATCAATATATCTACTATTATTACTTAACAATTTAGCAAGTGCTGATTTTTCTGGGAGTTTATTTTTCTTGCTACTGTCGACTAAGTCTTTTATATATTTAAATTCTAAAGCAAGCAAGAATATATCTGCAATTAAAGGGCTAGCATTTATCAATGTCCCATCTTCTCTTCCTTTGTAATTAAAAATAACCTTGGTAAACTTCCGATGATTATGTGTGTGTGTTTGAGAGAGAGAGAGAGAGAGAGAGAGAGAGAGAGAGAGAGAGAGAGAGAGAGAGAGAGAGAGAGAGAGAGAGAGAAAGAACAACCATTAATTTGTTAAAAGCAATGCGAATACTATTGTATAAAATATATTAAAACATTTAATGAATGTGTGTATAGCCAGTACCCCCTTCTCCCTCATGTTTAGCGCCAAAGAGTATTGAGATTTAAAGTAATTCGCCCCATTATTTTGGTAACTTTAAGACCTTTCACCCCATTTAGGTGTCGATTTTTCCTGGCGAGCTATAGCGAGCCTACAACTTAGGACAAATTGATCTGGAAAGGAGGTCTTGCGGGTATTTATTTAAGCTGGATATGGGCCTAGGGAGGAAAACACAAATATTGGTAATAATAAGATAACAAAAATGGCCAAATTGGTATCTTTTTAAGCTGAATGGAAGTCTAGGGAGATAATTAAAAGAAGTATTAATTAAACAAATACATTATATGCATAAACATAATAAATCAAAGTTAAGCAAAAAGATAAGTTGAGAAATGCGGATACCTGGATATATTGCAGACACCCGAGAACGGCAAACGGATATCCTTTTAATCTTCTCAGGGCACGGGTTTTATTGTGTGTGTGTGTGTGTGTGTGTGTGTGTGTGTGTGTGTGTGTGTGTGTGTGTGTGTGTGTGTGTCATTTGTGCGTATGGGTGGGTGTTTTTTGTGTGTGGACAAGCATAATTGGTAATTTTATAATATATGCCTGTCTAAGTGTAAAAGTAGTTTGAGCGGACAGATATACTGTATGTACACGTACGGTCGCGCTAATAAGTCATCCCCAACTGTTATTACTGTTGGCTTGCTCTGGGCAGTATTAATGTCTGTCAGATGTTGAATAGGGTGGGTTAATGTAGGAACATGTTTGTATATTTCATTCGATATGAAGAAATGAAGCTTAGATAGTGCTGATACCAATTATTAATCAAAACATACTTTGTGCCGAGACATCACTTATTAGCGCGACTGTACATTTTAATTAGACTACTTAGCAACAGAGTGTTTTAATTAGGTTATGGGTAAGTAGGCTAGGTTAAATTAGTTTAGGTTAGGCTAGAAAGGTTAGATTAGATTAGGTATGTTAGGTTAGGTTAAGTTTGATCTGGATAGTCTTATTTTGATTTAAACACCCTGCACATTTAAACACCCTGCACATTTAAACACCCTGCACATTTAAACACCCTGCACATTTAAACACCCTGCACATTTATATATTTTACAGTATTAATAAAGTTTTCAACATCAACTTTATATCTTCTTTATGTTGCATATGTTCAAAAAATCATCTCTTATATATATCTATATATATCTATATATATATATATATATATATATATACATATATATATATATATTCGTATATATAAAATATATATATATATTATATATTATATATATACCGGTATATATATATATATATATATATATATATATATATATATATATATATATATATATATATATATATATATCGAAACAGTTTATGAAGTCCATCAACCTCTACCGTGCCAGCAAAAATATTTTCACAAATATACTTATACAAAAAATACTGAATTTTTCTTCGAATTTCTCTTACTCATCGCAATTTTCTCGACAGGAAGGAGGTTATAGGAATGTGCGGCAAATAATAATTGTTTTCTGTCCTTCCCGCAAAAAAGCAAAAGTAATCCTCAGATATATAGTTCTTGTAATTTGATGACATTCTATTACTGGTATGTAAAATAGATATGTTGGCTAGTAGAAATGTTGTGGTTTAATTCGTAATTAATGCATATGGAGTATGATGATTATTATCTTAAAAACAGAAAGAAGGGCGAAACAGTAACAAAATATGTGGGAACAAGACGATATACACACACATATATATATATATATATATATATATATATATATATATATATATATATATATATATATATATATATATATATATATATATATATATATATATATATATATATATATATATATATATATATATATATATATATTTATTCATCTTGATAAATAAACAGCTTAATCAATTCTAGACTTCAAGAAAATAAATAGTGTAAATGAAGATGACCCGCTCTGTGCAGCCTCCGTGACTGAACCCCATCAAATACTGCTCCAAAAAACACAAGGCCAAAGAGAAATATGTCCTGATGAAAATGTTTATTGAAAACAATTGTACATAGTCGGTTTGTGATCCTTTTGTGGTTGGCATTATTGAAAGCCTGATCGATATTGTAGTCATTGCCCGTGCTTGGTTACTTTATAAACGGGTTAATTGTGTTTTAGATTGAATACAATTGATACATACTGAGAATAATAATCTAGTGGGGGAATGGAAAATATTAATATAAAATATATAGGTGCAAGGTTTTTGATAGATATTTGGATATATTACTCTTGTCATGTAAGCTAAAACATTGTCTCTATTTAGGTAGATTATGACATTTTCAGAAAGATATTTGTAATATACGTATATACACGATTAGTACCATTAGTTCTTGTGAAAGTTGAATGAAAAAAATATACTCTTGGATTTCATAAACACTGATGTATTTAGAATTATGTTACTAAATGTTGATATGGTTTAAAAAGGAAATTAACAGTGAAGCAACGATCGAAAAATAATAACTGGTGGATTGATAGATAATAAATAATAACTGGTGGATTGATAGATAATAAATAATAACTGGTGGATTGATAGATAATAAATAAATTGATAGATAATAAATAATAACTGGTGGATTGATAGATAATAAATAATAACTGGTGGATTGATAGATAATAAATAATAATGGCAGAGATTTATAGTTAACTTACAGTACTGTTCATGCAATTGGGTTGAATAATATCGCTAAGATAAGGGAGCATTGAAGCATGGAGTTCAAAGAGTGAGGTGCAATATATTGATAAACATTGAGTATAAAGGCAAAATTAACATCTTATAGCAGCACTGTGCAAATATATGCAAACTGCATAAAATACATCATCGGTAAATTACAGGTAATCGAAGAATAATAATGAAGACAGAATGAAGAGTGACAAATTAACTGAAAATATACAGAAAACAGAGATAACGAAGAAAACTTTATACGAAGGAACTGTGATACTTAATACAGATAACAAAAGACGACACATATTAATAATATATACTGTATGTAAACCAATAACAATTCCGAAAAACAAGATTTTGATAATTATGACAACAATAAATTTGAAGAGAATATAATAAGGCGAAACAGAACAGAGAGAGAGAGAGAGAGAGAGAGAGAGAGAGAGAGAGAGAGAGAGAGAGACAGAGGAAGAGGAAGAGGAGGAAGGAGGGGGTTAGGGGGGCAGTATTCACCAAGCACTATATAACCCAGTCACCAGTGCACCCCAGTTATCATAATCCTACCAGTCACCATCCCATCAACACACCTACGTCACCAGGACAACCCCAGAGATGGCTACCCCTAGACGACTACCAGCCATGCTCACCACTACGTTAACCCTGTCTATGGTGGTGGTGGTGGTGGGGGCCCAGAGCACAGAGTCGCTCATGAAGAAGTATACCCATATGAAGGTATGTTTATTTCCTAAGTATATGCATGTTTATGTTCAGTCATATATATTTTTTTTCTATGTGATTGAGGGAGGCAAAAGGCATAACTGCCTATAGCGAGTGCCTCCCCCATAGTTGAAAGAGTGACAGGGCCAAAATCAAGGGACGTTCGAGCCAAAATGCCTGGACACACGGAGTTTGAAGCAATTTAAGTCATAGGAAGCGGGAAAGACTGATTCTGGGAGAGAGTTCCAGAGCTCAGCTGTTGAGTAGATACAGTAGATTTATGGCTTTATTTGATTATTTTAGTTGGTCCATTAATACGTAATGCTCTTTTAATTCATCTTTTTAATCAATTGGTTTTCAATTAATATCATAGTAGCCACTTCAGCACCATAGCGTAATATTAATCATATTTTGGTTACCATTAGACAATGTGCTTCAACTTATAATCTACCTCTAGGACTCAAAGGGGTAAATACGATCTCAATAAACCCTCTGAATGACACAGGTCCTCCTTAGACTGCATAGCATCGTATAATCAAAGTCAAACCATCGCTATCGTGCTGAAGGAGTTAATGTCTATTTTGTGTTTACATAGACGTTATGTATGCACTATATACTACTTTGTTTACATAGACGTTATGTATGCACTATATACTACTTTGTTTACATAGACGTTATGTATGCACTATATACTACTTTGTTTACATAGACGTTATGTATGCACTATATACTACTTTGTTTACATAGACGTTATGTATGCACTATATACTACTTTGTTTACATAGACGTTATGTATGCACTATATACTACTTTGTTTACATAGACGTTATGTATGCACTATATACTACTTTGTTTACATAGACGTTATGTATGCACTATATACTACTTTGTTTACATAGACGTTATGTATGCACTATATACTACTTTGTTTACATAGACGTTATGTATGCACTATATACTACTTACTCTGCTCTTTGATGCGTAACAATTTATCTTAGAATCTGAATACAGGAATTAATAATTATGTATTTCGAATACCAACAAATGCATGTATTTACCGTCTCAGTGATCTCTGTCGCAATTCTTCCTAATTGTCTGGTATTCAGTTTATGAAAGATTTTTGGGATTTGGAAGCTCTTAAAATTAATTAAGATGGATTTTACACCTTTGAATCCTAAAAGTTCTTCCTAAGCCTAATTATTTGATCTAGTGTTAGCCAGCATAATATGAAATGGCGTCATAATACTGAAGGGGATATATATAGCGAGTACAAAATTAAAACTGAAACATCAACGAGAATTTAAATGTCTCATATACAGTATATATATATATATATATACAGTATACTGTATATACAGTATATTATTCCTTTACCTACAAGATTTGTGTGTTAATTTTATCCACACCATTCATTCTACAGCAGAGTATTCATACTAAAGTTAAAGCCTAAGCTGTATAAGTTAAAGCCTAAGCTGTATAAGTTAAAGCCTAAGCTGTATAAGTTAAAGCCTAAGCTGTATAAGTTAAAGCCTAAGCTGTATAAGTTAAAGCCTAAGCTGTATAAGTTAAAGCCTAAGCTGTATAAGTATTATTTATTCTACAATCCATCAAACCAATCTTATAGATCTTTCCATATTATTTATTCATCATGTCATTTGCTACATTTACACTCGCTCCAAGAAGTATCTGTACCCCTATGCTGATCATCTGGTGTGTACAGCTTGATAGGGTTGGCACCTCTGCCTGCAACTATATCTATGTGTCAGAGACGATCGTCTCTGACACATAGATATAGTTGCAGGCAGAGGTGCCAACCCTACCGAGCTGTACACACCAGATGATCAGCATAGGGGTACAGATACTTCTTGGAGCGAGTGTACAACTGTACATAGTATATAGCCCACTCATAATAATTGATGGACTCCGTATGTTCTTCTTTGTGCAATTGTATCTATCTGGATTGAATATTAGATAGTACTTGTTTTTAACAAAGAATATATATAGTTTTGTAGTTGATGTATAAATAACTATATTCATAAATTCGTATGCTTTATGCAGTATGTGTTTTAGTCATATGGAAAACTGAAGGATTGAGAAATTATGTGAGCGGGTAACCATACAATAAACAACTCCCCTCTCAGATATTATGTAAGCGGGTAATATATGTGAGCGGGTAACATACAATAAACAACTCCCCTCTCAGATTATGTGAGCGGGTAACCATACAATAAACAACTCCCCTCTCAGATATTATGTGAGCGGGTAACCATACAATAAACAACTCCCCTCTCAGATATTATGTGAGCGGGTAACCATACAATAAACAACTCCCCTCTCAGATATTATGTGAGCGGGTAACCATACAATAAACAACTCCCCTCTCAGATATTATGTGAGCGGGTAACCATACAATAAACAACTCCCCTCTCAGATATTATGTGAGCGGGTAACCATACAATAAACAACTCCCCTCTCAGATATTATGTGAGCGGGTAACCATACAATAAACAACTCCCCTCTCAGATATTATGTGAGCGGGTAACCATACAATAAACAACTCCCCTCTCAGATATTATGTGAGCGGGTAACCATACAATAAACAACTCCCCTCTCAGATATTATGTGAGCGGGTTACCATACAATAAACAACTCCCCTCTCAGATATTATGTGAGCGGGTAACCATACAATAAACAACTCCCCTCTCAGATATTATGTGAGCGGGTAACCATACAATAAACAACTCCCCTCTCAGATATTCGTCAAAATTCTAAGGGGAGGTTTTTAGTTATTTACTATTTTGAATTCATATAATTTTCTTTAGCTTGCTTCCTAGACCTCCATCAAGATTACAAAATAAACCCCTCAAGACCCCATTTCAGATATATCTATGAGTTTTTCGGTAGAAAAATGCCCAGGCCGAAGGCCGATTCCTCTTAATTTGGGGGTTTGCTATCGCTCAACAGGTAAAAATCAACACCTAAAAGGCACAAAAGGTTTTTATAATGACAAACAAATGGGTAAAAGGTCTTAAAATCGCAAAAAATAACTGGCCGTACGTGTTAAAATCTAAATCAATAATGGGGTTAAGCATGAGGGAGAAGGGGGTCCAGAAAAGGTCCTCCATAAGTTAAAACTTCCCCTTAAGTGAATCATCTTACGGTAGCAATAATTCGTAGTGTCTTCTTTTGTTATATTGTACAGTTGCAGCCATAAATACGTGAACACCTCGTAAGGATATAAACAAGACGGTGAGCAATAACCTTTTCGAGATCCGATTACGCATTTCTTTATTTACTTATGTCTATTATTTGACGATTATACTCAGATTAGGAAGGCGATATGGAAGTCAGAGGGTTAGTTGAGATAGTCTTTACCCTTATCATTCCCACAGATCCTCCCTAAGCTGTATACAATCGAATAATACTATCAAGAATAAAGTCTCAAATGGCGTCGTAATCTTCAAAGGGTTGATACTTACTAACTTACTTTCCCATGTTTGAAAATGTAATGTATATCGCGGATTATATTGTGGGATGTACCCTTATAGATGTCTTGATGTTGACTTCCCTACATAAAGTGTGAAGTGTAACCTTATAGATGTCTTGATGTTGACTTCCCTACATAAAGTGTGAAGTGTACCCTTATAGATGTCTTGATGTTGACTTCCCTACATAAAGTGTGAAGTGTAACCTTATAGATGTCTTGATGTTGACTTCCCTACATAAAGTGTGAAGTGTAACCTTATAGATGTCTTGATGTTGACTTCCCTACATAAAGTGTGAAGTGTAACCTTATAGATGTCTTGATGTTGACTTCCCTACCATAAAGTGTGAAGTGTAACCTTATAGATGTCTTGATGTTGACTTCCCTACCATAAAGTGTGAAGTGTAACCTTATAGATGTCTTGATGTTGACTTCCCTACATAAAGTGTGGAGTGTAACCTTATAGATGTCTTGATGTTGACTTCCAGATGATGTCAGGATGTCTAGGGGAGGCGACGGTACAGCGGTGGCGAAGTCAAGTGAGGATCGCCAGCAGGAAATGTGAGGGCGATGATCTGTTGGACATCAAACCTGACTTCACTTATGTTATGGTTAGTAGGGTGAGAGTAAGAGAGAGAGAGAGAGAGAGCGAGTGTGTTTGTGTGTGAGAGAGGGAGAGAGTGTTTGTAATGGTGTGTGTGTGTGTGTGTGTGTGTGAGAGAGAGAGAGAGAGAGTAAGAAAAAGATTGGCTCGCATGGGATGAAAACCATACTAAAGTTATTGGATGTTAGATCAAATAATAAGGAGATAATAGAAATGATTTGTTGGTGATAGTGTTAATGAATATGCAAGATCCTAACCTACTACACAAGTATACTACACGAAGGGCGGGTGCCCAACCCCGAAAGGAGTTGAAATAGGGGAGCTATCCCCCCGCCAAAGGCGGCTTTCTACGGCCTTTCCTAGCTGATGCTGAGAGGATTGGGTTCTAGCCATGTGGTGATGGGCTGGTCTATCCGAGTGAGAACTGAGCGATCTCTGCCATACCCATAGCTTACTCTGACTGTTCCTTTTACTTATATATCTTCTAGATCTCAAGTGGCGGCGTCTTTTCCGTGGATTGACCTCCCTACTGCCAACCTAGAAGTTGGCAGATTGGGAGCCAAAGCGTCACATTTTTCCCTTGCCCCTCAACTTTCCCTTCATAATTGCTGAGGGGCACAGGGCCTTGTGTGGGGCTTTGGTTTCCCGGGCATTTCCGCACCCTCCTCAGCTCCCTGCCTTGGAGTGGCTTCGGTCACCCGGGCTTTGTTAGTGGTAAGCAGGGAGGATTTTGTGGGGGTGCTCGTTTATGGCCTTGGCCTTGCTCGAGACCTTGGGGCTGTTCGGCCAGACAGCCTGGGGAACAACAACAACAACAACTACACGAAATTAACAAACCAAACCTTATTTGATTCCCAGGATGATCTG
>CM064519.1:14631849-14731849 GCA_032716605.1 Paralithodes platypus | reverse complement strand
AACTTGTTGTATTAGATATAGGAGAAGGAACTGGGGTTCTCGAAAAGGGGCTCCAGTCCTGAAAATGTACTTGGATTGCAGAGTGCTGGCTTAATAATCCAGAAAGGTTTATAGCCTCTGAAGTCCTATTTAACTAACCAACTATTATATATATTACAGTAAAATCGCATCACAAAGTCCTGGAGTAAACAATAACAATAACAAGTGATGTGTATGTGGTTCGATAATTAACCCCTTATTAAAGATTATAACGCATTTTGACAGTGTACTCTGGCTAGCATTAGACGATTATATACAGCTTAGGAAAGATCTGTGGGAAGTATAAGGGTAAAGACTATCTCCAGTATAAGGGTAAAGACTATCTCCAGTATAAGGGTAAAGACTATCTCCAGTATAAGGGTAAAGACTATCTCCAGTATAAGGGTAAAGACTATCTCCAGTATAAGGGTAAAGACTATCTCCAGTATAAGGGTAAAGACTATCTCCAGTATAAGGGTAAAGACTATCTCCAGTATAAGGGTAAAGACTATCTCCAGTATAAGGGTAAAGACTATCTCCAGTATAAGGGTAAAGACTATCTCCAGTATAAGGGTAAAGACTATCTCCATTAACTTTTTTTTATACCCTTCCTAATCTGAATAAAATCGTCTAATAATAGCCAGAATAAACGGCCATAATGCGACATTGGCTCTTGAAAGGGTTAAAAGATTATTGTATTTGGTCAATTAACCCCTTGAGGATTATGACGCATTTGGAGACTTTATTATGGCTATCATTAGACACTTTTATACAACTTAGGAAGGAGCTGTGGGCATCCAAATATGAATAAAACCGTCTTATTGTAACCATAAAAAATACTGTCAAATTGCGTCATAATGCTCAAGGGCCTAATTAGGACTATGTGGTGTGACTGTCCACGTAGGCTTATTTACGTGTTGTTGTTTATAATTACCTAAATATAATCCTTTTAAGTTTTAATCCACATATATAACTTTTTTGTGCCTCATGATATAACCGCTGGAGAGGATGATTATGTAATATAATAATCAGATAGGTTTGTTGTGTGTCTCTCTCTCTCTTTCTCTATCACACATACACACACGCGCACACACACTCACTCACTCTCTCTCTCACATACACACACGCACATCCTCTCTCTCTCTCACACACACACACACACACTCTCACTCTCTCTCCCCTTGATCATCTCACACACCTACTTCATATAACCAAGACTTAACACTTTCGTTAGTGTTAATATAACTTTAAAATGTCGCAGAATAGGTGATTAAAACGCTTACCTAGTACTCGAAATTGTGTTTAATATTACATCATTACATAATGCAATGTACCAGAATATATTGTATGCAATTTTATGACAATGTAAATAGTGCGAATGGTACGTGTGTGTGTGTGTGTGTGTGAGCGTGTGTGTGGGGGGAGAGGTGTAGCCTACGTATGTGTGTGTGTGTGTGTGAGCGTGTGTGTGGGGGGAGAGGTGTAGCCTACGTGTGTGTGTGTGCGTGTGTGTATCTAATCCTCCAAACCATTGAATCCCAACCCGTAACTATACTCAATTATATTTAACTTGGTGGAAATTTAGATTCCCTTAGCAGCTCATGTCTCGATAACTAATGTAAACATCTGAAAGTACTATAGCTCTGCATCATATTATTGCCAAGTGTTCATGATTAACAACATATTTGGCTCTACAGACGTTGTAATACCTAAGTAATTTAGATGGGAACAAGCCAATTTATCGCCAGCTTAAGGGGAGATGGGTCGTTTTTCTGGTCCTCTTTCTCCCTCGTGTTAACCCCATTTGTTTTGAGATTATAAGACGTTCGGCTTATTAGTTTGGCGATTTGAAAGCTTTCGCCCCATTTCGTTGTCATTTTTAAGACCTTTCGTGCCATTTAAGTGTCGATTATTTCCTAGCGAGCGATAGCGAGCCTGCAATTTTGAGAGGAACCGGCCTTCGGCTGGGACATTTTTCTACCGAAAACAATTACAAATTTATCTTGAAGGGGTGTCTAGGGGGTGTTTTTCTAAGCTTGATGGAGGTCTAGGGAGGAAACTAAAAATATATATGAATAAATGAATTAATAGACCAAACAAACGGTCAGTCTCCCATTAATTTTATTTTGTTTGTTAGCAGGCAATTTCTATATGAGAGTCCTTCTTACGTTGAATATAATCTAGTGTTTGCCATTATAAAATAAATATGAATGAATGATATATCTCTTATATAATTATGTGTAGGGCCAAACTGCTAGATATGATACGTAGTGAGGAGCTGCGCAGACGGTTAGGTAAGAAGAGTATCAGGGACGAGATGCGACGTACTAGCAAGATCAATACTAACTAGAAGTATTATTTATCTCGCGTACTGTAGTCTCTTCGCTGTAAGTAGGCGAAAAATCATGACCTCTATCCTGTGTAACTAAAAAAGGGCTAGAGCAAATGGGCTGTAAGTTTTCACATCTATTCCCTGGCTGACTCGTCCCAAATGGTAGAAATATTAGCTCGATTACTCTAGTCGTTTTTTAATTACAGAGGTTAGAGGTCATGATTTCTCGCCTACTTACAGCGAGTTGACTATAGTAGGCTTGGATAGTTTGGACATGTGGAGAGGATGGATGAACTAATTTGGGTGAAAAGATGCAAGTCCATGAACGTGGGGGAAGCTGCAGCAAAGGGCAGACCAAGAAAGATGTAGGATCAGACCTTAATGGTCTAATCTTGTATAAAAATAACCAGACAAGTGAGGCAGCTCTGATCAGGGCTGCCTGGAGTGCCGCTATTAGGTCTTTAAATTCATGTATGTATGTATGTATGTATAGATATAAGTGTGGTTTGGTGAAGTGGTCATGCCACTGGACTGGTAATCAAATGGTCCCGGATTCGAATCCCTATGTATCTCAAGGGGCTTCACGTGTCTCACTCCCTAGACGAGACCTCACAAGCTTCACCGGTGAATGTACAGTTGAATGTACAGGCTCTCAGTCTATGCCCGAGAGGGAGTAGATGGAATATAGAAAGGATTTTTTTTTTGTATACATATATGCATCAAGAAGATATTAAGGATGAAATTGTGAAGGCTAGACAATACTCCTGACCGTGACTGTACAATGAAGCAGAGTGAGAAATTGGTACGCCAGAGGAAGCAATGTCCGAGATAGGGAATCATGAAGGATTCATTTACGTGGGTCAAAACAACAATAACAGGTTAAACACGGAATACATTACATAAATTAACCAAGACACCAGAACAACGCAGATACTGATATTATTTTCTACGTCGTATATATTTGTATCTGTGAATACAAATAATGATGCTATAAGGAAGAGCTTGTGAATCATTATTGCGATTCGGGTTTATTGATGCAACGTTAAATTCCTGGAAAGTTTTGAGATTTATACCCTTGACCCTCATCTGGCAAGGGCATGGAAGTGTTGCCACCGTCTGGTAAACAAACTCGAATTGTCTGTTAATTTTGCTATATAACAATACTAATGAAGTTAAGATACAAGCATTTGAATATAGCCAATTAGGTTCTTGATACAGGTCTTTAGTAATTTCCTGGATTATTGGAACTTAGTAAATACCGTTATTTCTTGGGAAAGATTGTGGTTACTATGGAAGGTGGTCAGACGGGCACAGTATTGCCAATTTAGCTACTAAATGCTAAATGGAAGAGCTAGGTGTATCTTTCCATCTAGCAACACATCTTCAATTCGTTATATAGGGAATTCACCGTTGTTCTTGAGAAGCATAATGTGCAGAATATGATGGCAAGGATTAGTATAGGATGATTAATCGATTATATAGTAATACAAAAACACTATGTAACTATAGACAACATTCAGTAACATAAAATAAATTGAGATGTCTAGATTTGTGTCATTTGTAAGTGAGATTTTAGAAAGCTGATTGTGAACATATTGCAGGTGGTTGGCATTTTTAAAGATTTCCGACCAAATTCATGATCTTAACATAGCCTAGTGAATTCTAACGCACTAACGAACGAAGTAAGTAGACAAGTACTTCAATCATTAAGAAACTTGGGTGATATAAACTTCTCTTTTCATAAATTAACACTCAGTTCCTAAAATATCTGTTCGACAAGGTATAAAACACCCTTCCAACATTTTTCAGTATACAGACCTTAGCGAAATTCTAGCGACCTTCGCATGCCAACCTAGCGGTAATCGTGACGTAGCATTATCAACACTGGGTAGGTGGGCACATAAGGCTCAGTCTGGCACAGGTGAAGGTAGAAATAGTTGGGAACATCTCTCACTCACACCACATCTTTCTCTATTGTATTCGTGACAGTTATACGAGAAAAGGAAAACAATTTGTGATCACCCCTGAATATGAGAAAGAAGTTGAAATATTAAGAACCGAAAGAAAAAAAACGCAGAATTTTGATAACTTGACTTGGAAAATAGAAAACAAATGTAAAGTAGCAAACCCGTTAAAGTAAACTATAGAATATCAAGCGATAAGTAATATGACTATTATAAAAGTAAATAGTGTAATCTAACAAGATCCAGACTACAAGAAATTCATATAAACCAAGAACTCGCCCCCAAACAAGGTAAAAGAGGAAATATAACATTTTATTAAAACAACCGTAGTAGTCATTCCTTGGCTGCCTGGCCGAACAGCCCCGTTTGAGAATGTGACTGCAGCAAACTCCCACTCGGACTGTTGGTGGTTCGAGCCCGATTGAGAGTATGAAACATTTAGTAGCTCACGTGTATTTGTGATATATATATATATATATATATATATATATATATATATATATATATATTGTATGTTATTAAACCCTTTCAGCACGATGACGTAATTAACTATCATATTCAGTTTTCCATTTACCATACGACTATTTTCTTTAGGTTATAATCTACCCCATGGACTTAAGGGGATAAGTACGATCTAAATATATCCTCTTAATAACATACTGTAGGTCCTTTTAACCAGAATCAAAGGTAAACAAGCGTGATCTAGCTGAAGGGGTTAAAAAAACAAGTAAAGATGATTGAAGTGACGAGGAACTAGTTGAGGATTATATATGCAATAGAAAATCCTCTTCAGTCTAGTTCCGAAAGCTATGGGTGAGTGGGTACCCTAATACACCAATAAACTAACTTTGTATTCCTTGGATAAACAACTCCATCTGAGGAGGAGCACTTTATTGACAACGTTTCGCAGATAGCTTCTTGAGGTCATTAACAAATGCTGGTACAGTACGTAGAAGGCCTTAAATATCCGTCATGAAGAAGATTTCTGCGAAACTTTGTCAATAAAGTGCTCCTCCTCAGATGGTGTTTTTATCCATTCTGTCTATTTTTCAAGTATTGCTCAACATTCTTATTCCTTGCATACGACGTTACTACTTCATCGTGTCCAGGATAATTAGAGCATCATAAGTTATAATGCCAAGATAATTGAATATAGTTTATGATTTGTGTATTTTTATAATAGCTCCAAAATTCCGACGTCGCGATTTACGTATTTTAATAGCACTACACTTCCGACGTCAGGATTAACGATACGACGATCAGAGGAAGATAAGGACCTCTAGGCCTATATATTTGTTCAGTGTCCGTCCAGAGAGAGGCGGCACCCGTGGGGGAAGATTCCACTATAAGCGAGGGTGGGCGGGTCCAGGGAATAGTCTTACCTTTACTTCTCAACTTATTCTTCCTTTATCCAATTACTCTACTCTCCTACTTTACTCCAGCCATCATCATCATCATCATCATCATCATCATCATCATCTATACCTGTACCCTTTATGTACCAGCGACGTCTGTTTTATTATATTGTAGCTGTTTTTAGACGATTTTGTACAGTTTAAGAAGGATCTGTGGTAGTACAAAGAGTTAAGTGAGATAGCACTAAGCCTGTTAATTGCTTGATGCCTTTTTTAAACTGAATAACATCGTCTAATGGTAGCCAGATTCAAGTCAAGAGGACGGCACCGTTACTGAGAGGGTTAAGGGGATTTTTTTCTGGAATCCATTCTCCCTTGTGTTTAATCCTATTACTTTGCAGATTTTAAGGCGCTTGATCCATTACTTTGGCGATTTATAGACTTTTTGTGCCATTTAGGTGTCTATTTATCCTTGACGAGCGATAGTGAGTAAAAGAGGCACTCGGTAAAGCGCATACCTCAGCCAACGTTGTCTTTGTCACAGTGTCTCACTGAAGATTAACCCATATTGTCCCACAGTTTGACACTGTACGACTTCTTCTACTTCTACCCAAAACAGAGAGGTGTGTGGCAGACGAGAGTATCAATATGGCGAGTATGGCGGCACTTAGGATTGGCTTCGTCGGGGCGGGTAACATGGCGCAGGCTCTGGCGAAGGGCTTCATTGCTTCAGGTGAGTGGAGTGAGAGAGAGAGAGAGTGAGAGAGTGAGTGAGTAAGAGAGAGAGTGAGTGAGAGATAGATAAATAGTTTGTGTGCGTGTGTGTGTGTAAGAATGATAGAACAGGAGAGAGAGAGAATGTGAGTGTGAGAGAGTAAAATGTGTGTGTGAGAGAGAGAGAGAGAGAATTGAATTGAATTGAATTGAATTGAAATCTTTTTATTTAGCCTTTAGTATACAATACAATTTTGCTTACAAATGATTTGTTAAAAAAAATATATATATAATAATAATACAAAAAAATAAGGCTGAGCCTTTTGAGAGATGTCTCTCTTAAAGGCACCTGGCTATAACTCGATCTATCAAAATGCAATTGTATATAATACACTTAGTCACAGCTATGTGCCCCGGGAACTACGTGTTGTAAAGATTTTTTCTAAATTTGAAAAGGGATGTATGTAGGCAAAATATAATAACATAAAATAAATTAAATTAATGGTGATTAACCCTGAGGTCACACTCACTTCCCAGAGCTCACAGCTGATTGTTCATTATCACAATTACCCATGTAATACCATTTACAAAAATTGAATATATATATAACATACATTGTACAACTATTGACTTGATGTTCAAAGGCCATACTCGCAATTATACCCACAATTCGACACAAAGACACCTACGCTTCCCTAACAGTATATGCCTAATTAGTAAAAGACATAAACTTTGTTGTGCATGGAATACACACTTACACCATTCATTTAGACCTATATATGAGAACATGGTAAATAATTTACTGTAGACTATAATATATCCATTTCTATAAAAAAAAAAAAAAAAAAAAAAAAAAAATGCATACAAATGCCAACTACACATACATTATATACACCTTTACAGACAAAAATAGAAGCATGTTTATTACAAAATAGTATTCAAGCTCATTCAACCCTTTACGTGACTCTACATATATACACACACAGCCAGCGTAAATATTATTAAAGGTTCTACATTTGTCGATCTAGGTGATAGGGATGTTGTAATTATTGGTAGTATAATTGGTGATATACTTATTTTAGTAGTCACTGTTGATATCGTGTTAATAGAAAATATTTTAATTGTCTCTTAAACCGAGATATTTCCTGTATATTTCTTAAATTTTGAGGTAATCCGTTCCACACCTTAATTAACTCCAGGATATTTTATACATGTCTGAGCTTGACTAGAAGTCATGAGAGGAATTCTTAATAGATCAGCTCCCCTTAAATTGTACCTTTCATTGTTACTAGGTGTAAACAAATCAGTTCTATCAAGGTTATGCAGACATTTAAATACGAAAAGCGCACTGCAATAAGTATTGATATCCTTAAATTTAAATAATTCAAGTTTACTAAAAAGTTCATTTGTGTGGGCATATCTTGATTTATGTGATATAGTTCTAATTATTCTTTTTTGTGATTTTTCAATAGTTAATAATTTGGTTTTACTAGTTGCACCCCAAATTGTTTGGCAATATAACAACTGTGGATAGATAAGACTATAATATAATTGTTTTAGAGCACTAATATTAAAGCAGTGTCGTGTAAGGTAGAGTATGCCACATTGCTTATTAAGTTTGTTTTTCAAATCATGTATATGTATGCCCCACGACAGCCTGCTATCTACCACAACACCAAGACACTTTATATGTTCCTCCTCCTTTAGTACATTATTTCCAATCTTAATTGGTGCTAAATTTTGAGCGATAGATTTATTCCTCTTAAAAATTATATACTTAGTTTTGTCAATATTAAGAGTAAGCTTATTAGCTTGTATCCACCTTGCTATGTTATTTAGCTCATTATTGACTAAATCTATTAGGAAACTTAGATCCCTGTGTCTGGCATACAAAGTGCTATCATCGGCAAATAACAGGAAGTTAAATATAGTGCTAGAGTTAATAAAATCATTAATATATAAAATGAAGAGCACTGGGCCCAATATGGACCCCTGTGGGACTCCATATGTTATAAACTGTTGTTCAGATTTGCAGTCCTTATATTGCACATATTGCCTCCGATTACTTAAGTATGACTGAAACCAAGTATGTGTAATATCTCTAATTCCATAATGTTTGAGTTTATCTAACAAAATCTGATGGTGAACCGTATCAAATGCCTTAGACAGATCTAAAAATATGCTTATTAAATAATCTTTATTGTCAAAGGAACTGAGGATATCACTTTTGAATTTTGATAAGGCTAATTCAGTGGAACGTCCCTTCCTAAATCCATATTGGGCATCCGACAAAACACCATTAGTAGTGCAATAAGAGAGAGAGAGAGAGAGAGAGAACAAAATGTGAGTGTGTGTAAATAGAAAGTGAGAGAGAGAATAAGAGTGTGTGTGAGTGAGTGTATGGGTGTGGGTGTAAGAGAAAGATAAAATCATATATTTGTGTGTGTGTGTATGTATTTCATCGGAATAACAGTCAATATATTGCCCCGTAAAAGATGTGCCCATCCACTCAAGCAACTTTCGTGTATATCTACGTCATTGTAATCTAAATTAAGTTAAATTCAATCAACGTTTCCCTTGTTAACTATACCTAGATTGTTTACATTTGATAGAAGAGTCTCTTATCTGTATACTCTCGACCTTGTCTTAATCTATTATCAGCCATAATCATCACAGTACTTCACATAGTGGTGTTAGTGAGCGATCATCACAGTACTTCACATAGTGGTGTTAGTGAGCGATCATCACAGTACTTCACATAGTGGTGTTAGTGAGCGATCATCACAGTACTTCACATAGTGGTGTTAGTGAGCGATCATCACAGTACTTCACATAGTGGTGTTAGTGAGCGATCATCACAGTACTTCACATAGTGGTGTTAGTGAGCGATCATCACAGTACTTCACATAGTGGTGTTAGTGAGCGATCATCACAGTACTTCACATAGTGGTGTTAGTGAGCGATCATCACAGTACTTCACATAGTGGTGTTAGTGAGCGATCATCACAGTACTTCACATAGTGGTGTTAGTGAGCGATCATCACAGTACTTCACATAGTGGTGTTAGTGAGCGATCATCACAGTACTTCACATAGTGGTGTTAGTGAGCGATCATCACAGTACTTCACATAGTGGTGTTAGTGAGCGATCATCACAGTACTTCACATAGTGGTGTTAGTGAGCGATCATCACAGTACTTCACATAGTGGTGTTAGTGAGCGATCATCACAGTACTTCACATAGTGGTGTTAGTGAGCGATCATCACAGTACTTCACATAGTGGTGTTAGTGAGCGATCATCACAGTACTTCACATAGTGGTGTTAGTGAGCGATCATCACAGTACTTCACATAGTGGTGTTAGTGAGCGATCATCACAGTACTTCACATAGTGGTGTTAGTGAGCGATCATCACAGTACTTCACATAGTGGTGTTAGTGAGCGATCATCACAGTACTTCACATAGTGGTGTTAGTGAGCGATACAGTATATGCAAAATGATAAGTGATGATGAGGATTCTGATCTTGGCAAATGAGCCACCGCCTGAGTTATACCATATTTACATCACACGCAACGACACACACCACAACAACAACAATAAAAACAACACACACCTATATGACACAGACGATAGAAATCCTACACCACCAACAAATGCGGAGATAATCATGTAAGCACCAATCGAGCAAGGCAGTATCCAGGGAAGGCCACATAAGCATATGATTAGGAGTTGCTAGAGCTCCTGTTTCATTTGCCTGGCTTCCCCCACTGTTTCTCGTTGTGCCTCACCTACACAGAGTAATCCAGCTAACTTTCACAAACACCTCCTTCTCCTATTCATTTCACACCACATTGTTTTTCAACAAATCTAAATTATCTCTGACGTACCTTATATTTTGCCTCTCCATCACTCTTTCAACCTTGGGGGGGGGGGGGACTTGTTACAGGCAGCTTTGCCTTTTATCTCTTTCATTCACATAGTAACAAAACGACAACTACTACAGCTTCTTCAATCAAAACAACAAAGCCACACTATCTAAACACAACACGAAAACAATCCAAACATGACCCCGCAAAGACAAAACAAAGCCATCGTCATCACCTCCAACAATAATAAGAACAACACTAGCATAAACAATTGACGCTGTCCTTTTAGGTGTGTTTGTCAGTGGTAATGTAGTGTATAATTGTATATGTAATGAGGATGTGAGTGGTGTATTATATCCTTGCAACACCGAGACTCAGATATTACGAAGATTTTGCAGTGAACTATGTTGTTGTTGTTGTTGTTGTTGTTGTTGCAGTGAACTATGTAGTTGATTATTATAAAGATCTGGCCTTAATATGATGCATAACCAAAGTAGTGTCATAGTTTTCAATTGAGTGTAAAAGATTATTGTCACAGGAATACAGTCTCTGGCAAGTGGAAAAAGTATATCCTGAAGGTGTACCGGGTTTGTTTACCTGACTTATATCTATTATTATTTATATATTCAATTATTTATTTATTTATTCCTTTTTAATTTATTTATTTTTATTTTATTATATTGTATTTATATCCCGGTATATTTTATATTTATTTAATTATTTATTTATGTATGTCTTTATTTAGTTATGCATTCATTCATATATTTATTTATTTAGTTAGTTAGTTAGTTAGTTAGTTATTATTTGTTTTTATTTGTTTTTAAGGAGTGGAGATGTTGATATAATATTATTTTTGTTTGTGTCTAGGCCTGACCCAGCCCCAACACATGGTGGCCTCTTGTCCCCCTGCGGACCAACACCTTCTGCAACAGATGGAGGTATGTTACTGTGGGGTTATTGTTATCGGTTTGTCTGTCTGTCTCTGTCTGTCTGTTGTTTCTCTCTCTCTCTCTCTCTCTCTCTCCTTCTCTCTCTCTCCTTCTCTCTCTCTCTCTCTCTCTCTCTCTCTCTCTCTCTCTCTCTCTCTCTCTCTCTCTCTCTCTCTCTCTCTCTCTCTCTCTCCTTATATAACACGTTCATGATATTTCGTAGCTCGTTCCCCTATCAACTCACTAACGAATATCAAAGAAGCTAAATTTGGTAGCTTATAGATTCACCCACCTATTACCCGATCTTGAGATTTCCTAGTGAGATCTATTGTTGAAATTGTTTATTGTTTGATATGACATGTAGCTACTTATTACTTATTGACCCATTGAGGGTTTTGAAGTGTTTTAAACGTTTATTCTGGCTATCTTTTGTTCAGCTTATAAATGATCCTTTGGAGTCGGAGGTATAATTGAGTTTATTATAGCCTCTCTAAATTCCTAGAGGTCCTTCTCAAGCTGCATAAAACCACCTAATGGTAGCCATAATAAAGTGAAGAAACGCGTCCTCCTCCTACTGAAAGGGTTAATCTATTCCCCTTCCCCCTTCCAGTCTCTCGGTCTGGGCACCACTCACGACAATCGCGAGGCCGCCTCCGCTAGCGATGTCCTGGTCCTGTGTGTCAAGCCTAACATCGCCCGACCGGTCCTGCACCACCTGGCCCCCTGTGTAGCTCCCTCCGGCCCCCTGGTAGCCTCCGTGGCCCTGGGGGTGTCACTGGGGGCCCTGGAAGCATCCCTCCCCCCAGGCTGCCGTGTGGTGAGACTCATGCCAAACACCCCAGCTCTGGTACAACTGGGGGCGTCAGTATTCTCCGGGGGCACTCATGCTTCACAGGCTGATGCTCAACTCACACAGAGGTTGGTTGGCTTCTATAGTTGGCTTAGTTCTATCATAATTAATCAATTTAGGATACAATGTTAAAAATCAAGGGAAAACAAAAACTTATGGAAAAGGCGTATAAGATCAGTGTGTTGTTAGCATTCTTCTTATTTATTCATATGAGTGTTGTCATTATATTATTGTTAATAAGTTCGTTTTTGTAGTTAGTAGTTAAAATTGCTAGTAGCTCACATTTTATTAACCCCACCTCCCAGGATGCTGTCAGCGGTGGGTCAGTGTAATGAGGTCCCGGAGAGCTACATGGACGCTGTAACGGGGCTCAGCGGGGCAGGACCAGCTTATGTAAACAAACCTCATGTTCACCTGTTATACCTAGTCATTTACCTGTAATCACATAAAAAACAAGAATAGAAAGAAAATGTATTATATAAAAGTAGTTGTGGTGAGAATTAACTAATATTCTTATCACATTGTTATGAGAATTAGCAGTCGAAAGTATTATAATAATTGTAAAAGTTAGTTCTTAGTATGGTAACTTAAATTCCTGCTCTAAATATTTACCATTGATGCATTTTGTTCATGCACGATTGAAGGAAAAGTAAAGAAGATGTTTAATATAGTGAGTGGTTGCATATATTTTATTGATTAGTATATCTGCCCCTCCATTTTGCCTATTTGTGTACCTCCCCCACAGGCCTACTTGGTTGTGGAGGCCCTAGCAGACGGTGGAGTAAGGATGGGTCTACCTCGTCCTCTAGCTCTCTCCCTAGCCGCCCAGACACTAATGGTAGGTCCAGATGTATAACAATCATAGTCAGTTTCTTTACAAATAACGGTAATTTGCAAAGTTCCCATCAAGATTTCTCAGTTATTTTGAAGATTATTTTGAAGAGGCATAGTAGTTTCTTATATTTCCATTAAGTATAGAAACATTAGCTGCTAAGGGAATCCATTTACTGTCAGCTGATATGAAACAGAGTATAGTGTATACTGTATATGTGTGTGTGTGTGTGTGTGTCAACTCTGAAGTTAACCCACATTCCCCAAGGCTTAGGTAAGATGTTTTTTCTAGGCTATATTAATACTTTCATGACTACGAAATAGCATTATCTAGTTTTCTCTCATTTTCCAGGGCTTGACCACCACGTCATGTCAAGTTATGTTAAGTTAAACGGTCATTCATATTTTTTTTCATCAACCCATCAATTGATTTACAAATAAACCTAACTAGTGAAATAAATGAAAGTAATTAACATATACATGTGGTACTCCAAGGACTCGAACCTAGGATACTCACACCGAAATTCCGCACACTAAGCACTAGGCTATCAAGACGGTTATATGTTATTAAAAAAAAAAAAAAAAAAAAAAAAAAAAAAAAAAAAAAAATCAAAGGCTTATACACAAGCTATGTTATTAACCCCTTGAAGCTCTGACGCGTTTTAGCAGTTTAATTTTGCAATCATTAGACGATTTTATGCAGCTTAGGAAGGATCTGTGGGTATTAAAAGGGTAAATACTATTTCAATCAACCCTCTGACTTCCGTATACCGTTAATAATCTGAATAAAATCGTCTAATAATAGCCAGAAAACAGAACAGAAATGCGTATTGGAGCTTAAAAGGGTTAAATACCAAGACTGTACTCTCAATTCCCCCCAGGGTGCGTCCAAGATGGTGGCAGCCACGGGGAAACACCCAGGCCAACTCAAGGACGAGGTCTGCTCTCCTGGAGGTGGGTGGACTTTTATCATAATATACTTTCTAGTCGATTTAGTCACTTCCAGATGATTTGCATTGCCCTTATGATGAGACTCTTTGAGCTGTTAAGGGGAGGCAGACCGTTTGTTTGGTCTATTAATTCATTTATTCATATATTTTTTTTTTAGTTTCCTCCCTAGACCTCCATCAAGCTTAGAAAAACACCCCCTAGATCCCCCTTTCAAGATAAATTTGTACATTTTTCGGTAGAAAAATGCCCAGGCCGAAGGCCGGTTCCTTTTAAAATTGCAGGCTCGCTTTCGCTCGCCAGGAAATAATCGACACCTAAATGGCACGAAAGGTCTTAAAATTGAACAACGAAATGGGGCGAAAGGTGTTAAAATCGCCAAACTAATGGGCCTTATAATCTCCAAACTAGTGGGGCAAAACATAATCGGCAATACGGATATAACATAATGTAGTCATATAGGATATACCCTGTTCCAAGTTAGTAGCTAGGCCAAAACTCTCGAACTCTAGCCTCTATAACTCACAAACGACTAGAGTATTCAAGCTAATATGTCTACCATTTGGGAAGGGTCGGCCTGTGAATAGGTGCAGAAATTTACAGCCCACTTGCTCTAACCCATTTTACATTACAGGTGTTAAGGTTCACGATTTCAAGCCTACCTACAGTATTTGGAGCAGAGTATAGGCAAACTATTATATTCTGTGCAATAACTGAAATATGTGTTTTGTCTACAGGGTGCACCATCAGAGGGGTGCAGGCTTTGGAAGAGGCGGGGATCAGGGCAGCTTTTATCAGTGCTGTACAGGCAGCCACAACAGCCTCCCTAGACATAGCCGCAGCCACAGCCGTACACACAGCCAGCCCCGCTGCCACCACAGTCACAGCCAGCAGCCAGCGGTGGGCGCAGTCCGGTCGCTCATAAACCTTTCGTCTCAGCAATGGGAATGTAAGGCAGGGTTGATCTAGCAGCTTCTCTTTTCATATCTTCTATATTTAGTAGTTTTGTTCATACCCATGAGTATAGAACAGATTAATTATTGGTAGGTGGAGATACCCATCATCCACATACTGTGGCCAGTGTTATGAGAGAATGCATATTTGCTGGAAAGTGTATCAGGTCATTGACTATTATAGTTACACTTACCAACATCACATCAAAGTTGTTAACAATATATCCCGGGGCGCCAGTAAGGACGTAGCCTCCTACGTTAGTTGGGAGTAGCGGGCTGCTCCCAACAGTCTCCTATGATCCCTGGTGGTGGAAATGTGGTGCTGGAGCCGGGGACTGCCATATGACGGTTGTGTTCCGGTTGGGGATTACTCTTTCTGTTTCCACAACCATCTTTGGGGGTGACTATGGATCATATGTGTATGTCTGTCTGTCATGCAGGTGTGTGATTAGGCATTTTAAAATGAATTATTGATTCTCCTTAGTGAATTTGGATCAGATCCTCTTCTGGAGTGTATTCCTCACTTGGTTGACTTGGAGATTGACTATGTGAGAGTTGCATTTGTGGCTGGGATTATATCAAGGCTATCTGGTGGTTATTTACTTATTTTAATAAACTATAGTATTTATGTATGTATTAATGAGTAAAGTTCTCATCCCACTTAATTATATAGTTTTTCATGCCCAATCGCTTCTTAAATGGCACTATTTACATTTTATATGTTTCAGCAGATGCGGGTAACAAGCGGAATAAGTTGTGGATGGTCTTGGACTTTTGGGGGGGAAAATGGGTTTGAATTAATGAAATTTTTATTGATATACAGAACTGAGCAGAAATTTGGCCCCCCTCAATCAAAGTTTTTTTCCTGTGCTGGAGCAAAAGGCATTGGTAAGATGGTCTTCCTTCACACGATGGTGTTTTTCAAGCACAGGAGGCTTGTTCACTCAATATGCCACCATTCGTGATAGTGTTTATAGGGAGAACTTCCTTCATAGACTAAATAAGAAAATACATTTTTATTGTCAACCTGTTTTTTGTCAACATTGCTTGAGTTTTAATTTCATTTGAATACGCATTTTCCAACTGGAGCAGCTGAGGTACTCAACTGGGGTGGCTGAAACATCACTCTACAGTACCCAACTGCCCCACATATATTTCTAAGACATTTGACGTGAAGTGGTTGGACAGTACACGCTGGAGTTGAACTGTTACACATATGGTATTTTCATTAACACAGTCATGTTACGGGTTACATTTTATTGCACTTATTTTTAACTTGCTAATGGAAATCACACCCAGAACTGATTGTCTGTGTAAAGGGGGCATAGATGTGACCTATAGAGGATCACAGAATGTGCATTCCCATTTCATGCCGACACAAATAATGCATTACATTCACATTTCACCCTTGTTACCAGCATATCTATCCCAGAGGTGTAGTTGAAGGGGACTTGTTTTGTTATGCTGACCTGCTGTGCGGTGGCCGAATGGTTAATATTGTAGACTATAGGTGGTTAGGTGGGGACATCTATCATCCACCTTCTGTGGCCATAATGTGTTGGTCAGAGAATGTAATCTTTACAGGAAAGTGTATTGGGTCATTGACAATATTTGTCAAGCGTCACATCAAGGTGATTGACAATATAACCCAGGGCGCCAATAAGGATGTACAGCCCCGTAGATGGGAGCATTTTTTATTTTTATTTATTTTTTTTCCCCAGCAGTCTCATATGGTCCCTGGAGGTGGTAAAGTGTTGCTGGAGTCTTCGAGCCAGGGACTCTCACATTACAACTGTATTGCAGTTGGGGATAACCCATTATGTTTCCACAACCACCTTTGGGTGACCAGGGCTCACATGTGCATAATGTCTGTCGTGTGTGCCTGTATCTAGGCCTTTTAAAATAAATTATTGTCTTTTCCTAATGGAATTTGAGCAGATTCTCTTCTAGAGTGTGTTCCTCACCTGCTTAACTTCAAGGGTGGTCTCTGGCCTTAGAACTTGACCATGAGGGGATTGTATTTGTAGCTGGGATTGTTTTAGGACTGTTGGGGAGTTAATTATTGATTTTAATATAAGGTATGTATGTATTTATGTACTACAAATTTGCTGATCCATGTTCAATTCCCGACGTGGGCAGCTGGCCGTTCTGTCTGTTATGAGATGGCTGGTGTTGAGGAGCTGGGGTTAAACTATTTGAAGGTAAACTATGGTAACCTGGTTATTATACAGAACCATCGAAAAGAGCGGATAAAATACTTGCGATTTCATATTATAAACCATTATAGTTCCATCGTGGGCTTCTGAAATATCTTGAGTTTGAGTGCAGAAAATCACCATTTTATTTGGGGAAGCATTCCTAATATTCATTATTCACGATAATTACTAGAGGATTAATTAATGATAGTTTTCTTTCAATAATCTTTACAGAAAACGATAGTTTGAATGGGTAACTAATATATTTAATTAGAACGAGGTACAGTATCAGTACTTTCCGTAGTAATCTATATAAGGATATTGTTCATATTTATACCACAAGTACACTTTAACACGCTGAATCGAATGGCGTAAACAGAATTGAAATCGAACCATTAGTTTAGGATTTCGAATTTGACTTGGCCTCCCAGAGCGGCCCAAATGACCAGTTTTTGGACTTTAAAAGTGCTCTGTAGCCCAAACTATAAGTCCTAGGGAATTCTACTTGGTGCCATTTGATTTTTCTCGACGAGCTGCTTCTATTCATGGTCTTATATTTCATTTTAGCCCAGAATCGAAAATATTTTGGTCCAAAATCCCTGCGTTAAATTTTAAAACCCAGGAAAATGTTTGCACTTGGCGGGCGACTTTCGAATTTCGAGTTTTCATGGGTATATATGGATTCGTCTCGTCATTACAATTCCAACGGTATATGAATTTTTTAAATTTTGACCAATTTTTAGGCCCAATAGGCCTATTTTAAAGTTTAAAAACTCTATAGACGAGTTATCTAAGTATGGATTTTGTTCAAATTTTAACCATAAGTTCACTTTGACACGCTGAATCGAATGGCGCAAACAGAATTGAAATCGGATAATTAGTTTAGGATTTCGTATATGACGGCCTCCCAGAAGGGCCCAAATGACCAGTTTTTAGACATTAAAAGTCTTCTGTAGCCCAAACTATAAATCCTAGGGAATTATACTTGGTGTCATTCGATTTTTCTCGCCGAACTGCTTCTATATATGGTCTTATATTTCATTTTCGCATAGCCATTCGCCCAGAATCGAAAATATTTTTGGCCAAAATCCCTGCGTTTGGATTCGTCTCGTCATTACAATTCCAACGGTATATGAATTTTTAAATTTTGACCAATTTTTAGGCCCAATAGGTCTATTTTATAGTTTAATAAACACTGTCCCCTACATGATGGCTGTCTAAAGGCCGCGTCATACAGAACTCGAACGTCGCGCGACCTACCCCCGAACACGATGACTTGCATTTTTGAGGCGAATGCATCCGATATTGTCCCGATGTTGGTCAAAGAAGAACATCCCCAGATAATGCCCCGACATTCCCAGACTACGCCCCAACCAAGACTCGAATGTAACTCGACACTCCCGACCGATTTACGTTAAAGACCCGAACATTAGAGGAATATAATCCGATGCATGCCAGAGCAAGATCCGATCAAAACTCGAATGTGCCAAGAATCAGCCGACAAATATTTAACAGTGTTTACACCCGAACCTACCTTGACCCAATACAAAAGATATTATGAGGAACACCAGAGGATCACCGGCCGCATCTGCCCGACCATCAGAAGACCTTAACACGATACTAGAAGAATATGTGTGACGAACACCTGTACCTGCCCTATATAAACAGGGTGTGGTCGCACACATGCCAGTCGCACATCATGCATCACCACGGTAACATGGCGCTCCCGGAGCTCTACCTACCCACGGAGGAGTTGGAGACGGCCATTTTTTATCAGGAGCTTGTTGTAGCCCACTTAAACCACATGCTACTCATCACCACCATCCTGAAGAACGAGCGTCAGTGCCATGTAAGACCCAGGACACCACGAAGCTGCAGCGTCAAACCTTGGATCGCCCAGAGAGCCACATTGTGGGGAGATTGTAGGCACCAATCGATCAGGGCTAGACCCAGGTGAGGTCATAGGCATGTGATAAAGAGTCGCTGGAACTCCTATTTCATTTGCTTGGCCTCTCTTACTGATTTTCTTTGTGCCTCATTTACACTGAGAGCAATCCAGCTAGCTCTCACAAACACCTCCTCCTCCTATCCACTTCACTACACTAAACATGCACACCACACTTCATTCCTCCACACCAAAATTAAAAAAAAAAAAAAAATTATGAATTCTAGCCCAGCCTCGGAGTCCCCAGGGGGAAGGACCATAAATGCCCCCACACCCGACCGACCATCCCCTGACGACCCCACACAATTACCTGGACCTCGTCCTGTTACTCTTTATATTAATTTCTGCAACATTCGTGGACTTTCCTCTAACTTTCACTCTGTTGAGCACCATCTCTCCTCCTACAAACCTGATCTTCTCTTCCTCACCGAAACTTAGGTGTCTGTAGCAACATCCAGCAGCCCCTTCTCTTTATCCTCCTACTTTCTCTATCCTAGTTTCAAAGCCAAAGGCGGATGTTGTGCATATGTGCACAACAAACTCACTTGCTCTTGTGTTCCCGATTTCGACTCCTCTGAATTCTTAACTTTATGGCTCAAACTTTCCTGTCATTCTCTTACTAAATATTTCTGTTCTGTCTATCTTTCCCCTAACTCTACCAACTTTCCCAAATTCTTTGACTATCTAAACTCTACAGTGGAACACATTCTATCCATTTCTCCTTTCTCAGAAATCTCCATCTTAGGAGATTTCAACGTTCACCACCGCCAATGGCTCTCCTCTCACACTACTGATCCACCTGGTGAACAAGCCTACGTCTTTTCTATCCTAAATGACCTAGAGCAGTTAGTTCAGCAACCCACCCGTATCCCGGATCGCATCGGAAATCGGCCCAACATTCTTGACCTGTTTCTAACTTCTAACCCTTCTTCTTATACTGTCGATCTTTTCTCTCCTTTGGGCTCCTCCGACCATAAACTTATCTCTGTCACCTGTCCTATCTCTCCAGTACGGCCACCCGATCCTCCTAGCCGGCGGCGCTTGTGGCACTTTGGCGCTGCCGACTGGGAGGCTCTTCGGCAGTACTTCTTTGATTTCCCATGGAATTATTTCTGCTTCCGTGGCCGAGGACCCTCGGAGAGTGCTGAACGCATTACCGAGGTAATCCTATCGGGCATGGAAGCATACATTCCATTCTCTTTCTCTCAGACTAATACTAACAAATCTTGGTTTACTCACACCTGTTCTACTGCTGTCTGCAATAAGGAGGAAGCATTCAAACGGTACCGACGCCTTAAAACTCAAGACTCTCATTCTTCATATGTTTCTGCCCGGAATCAAGCCAAATCTGTTCTTCGACTTGCCAAACACTCTTTCATCAATAATAAATGCACTGAACTATCCAACTCTAGCTCTTCCCAAGCTTTCTGGCATCTAGCCAAAAACCTCTCCAACAATTTCTCTTCCTCGTCTTTCCCTCCCCTTTCCCACTCTGATGGCACAACCATCACTTCTTCCTCTGACAAAGCTAAACTCTTCGCTCAAACTTTTGCTAGAAACTCCACCTTGGATGATTCCGGTGCTATTCCTCCCTCTCCGCCCTCCTCTCTCTTACTTATGCCTAATACCCTAATCTCTTCAAAAGATGTACTTTCTACCCTCTCTGGGCTTAACACTAATAAGGCGTACGGTCCGGACGGTGTTCCTCCTGTTGTTCTCAAAAACTGTGCTTCCGTGCTGACTCCCTGCCTAGGCAAACTCTTTCGTCTCTGTCTATCCTCTAACGTCTTCCCTTCATGCTGGAAGTTTGCTCACATTCAACCTGTCCCAAAGAAGGGTGACCGCTCTCAACCCTCCAACTATCGTCCAATTGCTCTCATTTCTTGTCTTTCTAAAGTTTTTGAAACTATTCTTGCTTCCAAATTTCTTAAGCATTTCTCTTCTCATAATCTGCTCTCAGATTGCCAGTATGGCTTCCTTAAGGGTCGCTCTACTGGTGATCTTCTTTCATATCTTACTAACTCTTGGTCATCCTCCTTTCGGGACTTCGGTGAGACTTTTTCTATTGCACGAGACATATCGAAAGCCTTCGATAGAGTCTGGCATAAATCTTTAATTTCTAAACTACCCTCCTTCTGTTTCTATCCCTCCATCTGTGCCTTTGTCTCTAATTTCCTTTCCGGCCGTTCCATAGCCACGGTTGTGGACGGCCATTGTTCACTTCCTCACCCTATAAACTCCAGTGTTCCTCAGGGCTCTGTCCTATCTCCTATTCTCTTTCTAATTTTTATAAATGATCTCCTTAACCCGTTGAGACCCAGCGTCGCACGTGTTGCGTCGGCAGTGTTTGATCACCAACTCCCAGCGACGCATCACGTGCGTCCGACATATAAAAAACACTTACGTGGCTCGTAAGGTAGGAAATGGCGGGAGAATAGGAGGGGGAGGTACCGTAGTGTGTGTGGGAGCCGGGCCAGTAGGTGTGAGCGGGCCGAGACAGCCGCGCGGCTGGTGGTGGTGGGCTTAGTGGGGATAGTTTACACCCCTAGTTCACCGCCACTTTGAACCTTCATTACTCCGGTCGTATGGGAGCTAGAGGCTTGAGATTTATGTGAGATACTCCTTAGGATGTATGCCATACAATGCCATACTCAGTTTTTTACCCTAGTGCTCCCGGGCGGGTGGTCATGCGGGGGAGACGAACTATTGAAACCCCCCCCCCCCCCCGCCCCCCCCCCCCCCCCCTCAAAAAAAAATGTCAGAGGTGATTTTTTTTTTTTTTTTTTTCATTTCTCATCCTTGTCTTCCATTTTAGCAAACAAAAAAAATAAGTGAAAATGGCTTGGGACTGGGGTGAACAAAATATTATAACTAGCCGGGGCTCAACGGGTTAACTGTACCTTAATTCCCATCCATTCATACGCAGACGATTCAACCTTACACTACTCCATTACTTTTTCAGAACGCCCCAGCCAGCAATCCCTCAACGACAAACGTAATGAAGCCATACAACT
The DNA here is from genome assembly GCA_032716605.1 of Paralithodes platypus. NCBI lineage: Eukaryota > Metazoa > Arthropoda > Malacostraca > Decapoda > Lithodidae > Paralithodes > Paralithodes platypus. Next base: position 14,709,934 of record CM064519.1, on the reverse strand, counting down.
CTTAAATTCTGATCTAAATACTATTTCCAATTGGGGCAGAGAAAACCTTGTTAACTTTAATGCTTCCAAAACCCACTATCTCCATCTATCTACCCGTCAGGATCTCCCAGCGGACTATCCCTTATTCTTCAACAATACAAAAATCAACCCTTCATCTTCTCTCAATATTCTTGGTGTCTCTTTTTCTTCTGCTCTCATTTGGAAGGACCATATTACCAGTCTTGCTAAGGCAGCCTCCCAGAAGCTGGGTGTGCTCAACCGCCTTAGGGGGTTCTTTTCCCCTGCACAGCTTCTTGCTCTGTACAGGGGCATAGTGCGCCCTTGTATTGAGTATTGTTCACATGTGTGGGGAGGTTCCTCTCACACCGCTCTCCTAGACAAGGTTGAAAGGAAGGCCTTTCGTATCATTAACTCCTGTCCACTCACCAACTCTCTGCAATCTCTCTCTCTCCGCCGCAATGTTGCATCTCTCTCGCTATTCTATCGCTACTATAATAATCAGTGTTCCTCAGAGCTATCCCAGTGCATACCACCTCCTTTACGTAGGGCACGTGGTACCCTTCTTGCAACTCAATCCCACCCCTACTCTGTGCAACTCTCCAACCCAAGAGTGAAACGTTACTCTCAAACTTTCTTCTACTCAACATCTGAGCTCTGGAACTCTCTCCCAGAATCAGTCTTTCCCTCTTCCTATGACTTAAATTGCTTCAAACTCAGTGTGTCCAGGCATTTTGGCTCGAACGTCCCTTGATTTTGGCCCTGTCACTCTTTCAACTATGGGGGAGGCACTCGCTATAGGCAGTTATGCCTTTTGCCTCCCTCAATCACATAGAAAAAAAAAATAATCTAGGTGTCGATTTCTTCCTGGCGAGCGATAGTGAGCCAGCATTATATGAAGAGATCCGGCTTCGCCGGAGACATTTTTCTATCGAAAAATTTACAAATTTAGCCTGCTGTCAAAAACATTTTTAAATTATGCTGGCTCGCTACCGCTCACCAGTAAAAAATTGACACCTGGATGGGGATAAACATCTTAAAACAGTAGGCTGATGTTGTGAAGAAAGTGATCGCTATGCTAGTGTGTTGGTAATTTATTTCAGTGATAACAATTAACGAATATATAATACTCCCCGCAGTGTACTAATACTGTGTTTGACTATAGCCGCAGTGATTAAATCTTCAGACAGAGATTACGGCTTTAACGTATATTGATTTACGAGTATTCCGACTATCACCTTATCGCTTTTAACCATATTGCTTCACGTGTACAAAAGTGTGAGTTAAAGAAGTGAAATTGCCATACCAGTGAAGCTAGCTACTGTTATTCCCTTTACCTACCTTCTTGGGAACAACTATATTACTTATATATCTTCATCTTTGATTACGAGTCATATTGCCAGAGATTTAACATAACGAGATACTTAGTGTTATGCCCTGATTTTATACAGGATTAACTTGGTATAGGTGAGTTCCGCAGGACTGGACTATGGGACTTCATGCACAGAACACAAATGGAAGCAATAGGGCGCATAAATAATATCAGAGTAAATGGTTTATAAAACAGCTTTATTCTCCGAAAAACACTGGTAGAATATTGGTTATATGTGCATTCGAAACAATGGCAAATTGGATAAGTCCGGTGCGTGCTTTTGGACTTTTATAATCTCTTAGCACTGCTCGCGGATTTGGATAGAGTTCTTTCGCTTCCCACTTCCAACGTTCAGGAATTCTTCTTCTGATCACCTTACTTCAACGATACGTAGGTTACACAAATCACTAGTTATCTTGAGCTGGTGTGTCGGGGGTTAACAGCGACTCCTTGGCCGTCCAAGTTGTCCGGGAGTGTAGAGAAGTTTACAGTTGGGCTAACTTGTCTAGCCGGTGATGACACGCCGATATGGTACTCCTACTGAAAGCCTTAAATGACACTGTCCTCGGCACGGCCAGAGGAACAATGGATCGAATTAACGTAAGACAGTCGGGAGAAGCGACTTTTCTTATCTATTCTGGCCTTATGGGAGGTTCAGGGCGTGCGGGCGGCTTCTCGCCTTTCGGTCAACAGACAATTGTTGCCCAGGAATCTTTCTCGCCGAGTCTTCTCCTAAACTCGCGTAATCCCTTCTAACATAACAAGATCTTTCTACCTTAGACCGGTTATGAGTTATGATTGCTCGTAAACCCAAGGTAGTGGCAAGGCCGGCTGGCAATACATTTATGAGACAATCAAAATAATTTGTAAATCGGTTGTTCACAGATATAATCTTGCCCCTGGATTTCCAGTTGCAAGAAAATATTTGTCAAGGATTGATTTACTTCCTCACAGATGCACTTTGATCGCGGGCACCGAATATCACTGTATATCCTGAGGGTGGAGCGTTTTGTAAGCATCCACGAGAGCGTCGCATACGTTACGTGAACTGTCTACTGTTCAACTGATGCGCTTTTGCGTGGGAAATGTTTATATGGGGGGGGGGGGTATTTCGAATGCTATAGATTTGGATGTCGGAGGGGAAAACTGTTATGCCCGGTCCAAATTGGAACGCGAGATATTCTGAGTGCAATGATTAACTCTCTAACTGGAGAAGTATACCTTTAACTTTAATAAAGAGACAACACGGCAGGAGAATAATTACACAGGCGACAAGTTAACATGGGTTTTATTCACTTTTCACCTGGTTTATGGAGGAGCAATATATTTAATCCTGGAACACTGAGATCATCAAAAGGGCAACAATGGTAAATAGAGCATACAAATAATAATATGATTAGCAATTATAAGGCAAGAGTCGAACAATGGGTCTGGACTCAAGTTAACAATAACTCCTCGGATACAATTATAGAGTATCCAAAATAGTGGAGGCTTACCTCCCACTCAACTAGATCTCAAGCAAGATCTCAGCAAGGTAACAAGAGTGCAGTAATGGCAGATGTCGTCTGGATCATACTATGATGTCCCCGGCAATAGTGACGTTAACTGACTCTAAAGCAACAATGACCAAGTGGTCATCAACAATAAGGTGGGCTCTGAAAGGCTCACAAATGAACTGAATTCTACAGGTGTGCTAGATCTCACCTGGCAAGATTATTTATTCTAAAACTACTTGTGTGGGCAACTAGCAAGATGCGGAAGGCTGATACAACAATCGTCGGGAGCTGAGATAGAGTGAGATCTATTCGAGTTATGAACCTGACAGAATGTTAAGTGAATGAGGCTAGAAGTTATACAAGGGAACAAGGTTACGTGTAAATAGGTGTGTATGTCATATGCTGTGGGTCTTATATAGGCGCGTCCCCTCTGACGGGCTATGGGAGACCAATAACCCGGGAATGTGCGGATATAAGGATCCCCTGATAGTTATGTCTAATGTGTCCTGGCAAGTGGGCAGATTAACGTCTATTTACGTAGAGAGAGGAAAGCCCTCTCGCAAGACGTTATTTAGTGAGAACCCCTGAAGATAACTTCAACCACTACCCTGAGACAACTCTATACCCATAAACCGTAATAAGGCACTTAAAGGAGAGCTGGAGTGAAAAGGTGCCGTAGATCGAGGGAGAATCCAGTGGTCCAGGAGGGCGGCTGGGGCGTGGCACTTCCGGATGTTGGTCCGGGATTAGGCTGCACTCCTACGTCCTTACAGCTCCTTGCTCCTCTGCGCCTACCACGGGAGGCACCCGGGTTCCTCTTGCACTCCGCATGAGCAGGGACTTACTAAGAGTATGCCGGAGTTCTGCTACAGGGTTTGGTGGGGGGTTACGGCGACTAGCATAATGGTCTGTATAGAGTTGCAAGCAGTCTATCCAGTGACACTATGGTTAGTCTAAGGTTTGGGACCATTAAATTACTCCCTTGCAACTCCTCTGGAACCATAAGACTAATACAGTAAATAGAGGCCAGTGAAGGTGGGGCCCAAAGTGGGTTGCACAATCTAGTCCTCTTCCTGAAGGGGGGAACCCGACCTGGTCGTCTCTAAGTACTGCACTATCCTTATAATCCCTTGAAAGGAACAAGACAGGAATCCTTATTTACTTGGTCTGGGCACAGCATCGAAGGCCAGGAAGGTGGGGCCCAAAGTGGGTTGCACAAGCTAGTCCTCTTCCTGAAGGGGGGAACCCGACCTGGTCGTCTCCGATCACTGCACACAGCTTCAAGTGTGAACACCAGCTATTCTGGCTGCTGTTGTCTCTGGAACCACAAGACTAATACAGTAAATAGAGGCCAGTGAAGGTGGGGCCCAAAGTGGGTTGCACAATCTAGTCCTCTTCCTGAAGGGGGGAACCCGACCTGGTCGTCTCTAAGTACTGCACTATCCTTATAATCCCTTGAAAGGAACAAGACAGGAATCCTTATTACTTGGTCTGGGCACAGCATCGAAGGCCAGGAAGGTGGGGCCCAAAGTGGGTTGCACAAGCTAGTCCTCTTCCTGAAGGGGGGAACCCGACCTGGTCGTCTCCGATCACTGTACACAGCTTCAAGTGTGAACACCAGCTATTCTGGCTGCTGTTGTCTCTGGAACCACAAGACTAATACAGTAAATAGAGGCCAGTGAAGGTGGGGCCCAAAGTGGGTTGCACAATCTAGTCCTCTTCCTGAAGGGGGGAACCCGACTTGGTCGTCTCTAAGTACTGCACTATCCTTATAATCCCTTGAAAGGAACAAGAGAGGAATCCTTATTTACTTGGTCTGGGCACAGCATCGAAGGCCAGGAAGGTGGGGCCCAAAGTGGGTTGCACAAGCTAGTCCTCTTCCTGAAGGGGGGAACCCGACCTGGTCGTCTCCGATCACTGCACACAGCTTCAAGTGTGAACACCAGCTATTCTGGCTGCTTTTACCCAGATAAAGAGATACCAAAGGCAAGCTTAGTTACTGATGTCAAATCATCAAATCAAATTGAGTAGTGACAGGGGGTTAGGGGGAAGTGGGGATAGGACAAGAATTAGTTGGAAGAAGTGAGTTTTAGGAGGAGAAAAAGGTGTCCAGGCTTAACTGGAGCTGCCTGAGGGTTTTCTTGAGTGGGAGATCGGCATTACTGCGAAGACGGCTGGACCCGACCAGGGAGGCAGTGGGTCGAGAGGTGAGAGGCTGGAACTGTGGGCTATTGTACAGGTAGGGAATTTAAGGCCATATATTTATCCTCCCGGCCCGACTGGGAGTCCCGTACTAATAGCCCGCTGGTGATGAGGTGTTGGTGAGGGTGATGGGTGGTGGTGGTGATTTTACTTCCTCGGGAGGTCCGGGAAGCCTTGCTTCAGAGCTTGCTTCACTGTTAGGCTGCATTCGATGTAGTTGTATTTGCCTTTTGTGTGAAAATAGCAATTGCAGCCTTCCTTCTTCCAGTCCAACATGCAGTAGCTCAGAAATCCGTTGTATTCAGGTGGGACGCAGTCCTCGTAAGCATAACTCATAGTCATGTTGTGGTCCTTATTCAGGTGTGGTAGGCAGATATCCAAGAACAATTGGTGAGGGTCTTGGGGGTGTCTGGTTTCTTCTCTACCTGTCTCACTGGTTCGATTTCAATGAAGGGCATGGAGGCACCTTTTTTTGGTTTTGAAGGAGGCTCTGCAGGTGGGTTGGTGTTGACTGCAGGGGTCTCCTCCATCGCCTCTTCTTCTTCTGCTGCAGGTGTCGGAGTTGAGTTGGTTTCTTCAGCAGCTCCTCCAGTAGCTTCTACAGGATCAGCTTCTGGAGTTTCTGCTTCAGGTCCAGGGGGACAGTTTTTTCTGTTTAGAGGCGCTTTGATGGTCAAGCGCCTCTGTGGAGTAGGTCTCTGTCTGACAGGACCCCTCTGGGCATTGTCCAACAACCCTCCTGGTACAAGAATACCTGGGAGATTGTTGGCCTGAAGGAGGGCATGTAGGTATTGCTGGAGGAGGGAGTTGTTTCCTCCAGCAAGAGCCACGGCCGTCCTGATGATAATATCGATCTTAATTGATATATCATTAGGCAGGTCCATGCTCTTTAGTCTGTCAACCTTTTTCATAATACCCTGCCTCTCCTTCAAGTCTCGGGCATGATGTGAGCCCTTGACTGTTTTGCCCCTGGGTCCTGTGACCAGAGTGGCCTCAGGACCTCTTGCCCCTGTTTTGGTGTGGAATTCTACCCTCTCTCCGTCACCTAGAGAGGGTACAGACTTCCTGGGGTTGTTTTTCTTAATATTTTTGTGGTGTACAAAAATATCAGTGCTGTTGTCGTCCCTGGTGATAAATCCAAAGCCCTTCTTCACATTAAACCACTTTACAGTGCCGGTAACGAGTGTGGAAGTTGCGGGAGGCATTGTGGTGGTGGTGAAGAGAGGAGGATATGTAGCTCTGCTCGGTGTGGCTGCTCAACTCAGAATGGCTGATGTCCAGACTGGCTGAGTACTTGTGAATATTCTTGCCCAGACTTAAGGCGCCCGGCTTGAGAGGATCAAAGGCGCTGGGGTGGTGTCTGCACGTGGTGGTTAGGTCCTTGTAGTCCTGGGAGTGGTGCGCCTGGACTTTTGGCTGGCCCTTGTAGATGTAGCTGGAGGAAGATTCCTCAGGGCAGATCTGTACACATTATGGGGTGATGGCTTCCTGGTGGAAGAGGAAGCGGATGAGTTTCTTACAATGGATGATGACTTATTCTGGGGGTTAAGAATTATTGTTGGCTGGAAGGATAGGCAAGTTTTGGTTTATGAGTGACTTTAACCCGGGACAATGGTTTAGATTGAATGGATGCAAGAGCTTTAGGTTCCTTGATAGGGGATATGAAAGGCAATCTGGGGAAGAGAGGTTTTGGTTCTGAAAGAGCTTTAGGTTCTTTGATAGGGGATATGAAAGGTAATTTAGGAAACAACCTGGTACCACCTGTGGTTGTGTAGCTAGGTTGAGGAGTTACTGGGCTGGCTGATGGGGGTTTGTAATGGTTACCCCTGCGATGGTAATTTTCTTTGGCTCTGGTGGTTAAAGAAAATTACTTGCCGTGGGTGACTGGTGTGGTCCACTCGGGACGGACGTGTCCCACTCGTTCCACCGTTATCTTGGCGATAGGGGCAGGGGCAGGGTTGTCGTGGGTCTGGATGGCAGGGGGAAGGCTGTCTGAAGGCTTAGTTGGCTCCGTCGCATGGCTGTGACAAGCTGGAGATGCGGTAACACCGTTCCTAGACCGCATCTCAAAAACAAATTAATTTAATCCCTGGACTTAGGAGGGTAATGAAAAAGGTCTAGTATAAAGTTAGTATGTAGGCCGCAATATGATTCGACATTTCTGACATCTTTACTCTAAGACAAATTATGGAGAGGGGTAGAGAGGAGGATTTTGGGGAGGGGAATTCTAGTTTGCTCAGCGCCTTCCGGCTTAGGCGGTCAGGCCGTATACGTTAATATTTCACTCAAGTATCCTTCTCTGATCTAGCTGAAATGCTATTAGGAATCTAAGACGGGTTAAGGGGGACTTTGGGGGTTAGATAGGAACGGGATAGGAATAGGATTTAGGCTGGAATGGGAACTTGTAGCTCATTGTAGGTATAGGGGTGCCCAGGTTTTTTGGCAATAATTTTGGGGTCGAGTCGGGCGGCCGAGTAGGCCTCCGCGGGGTTGGGGGAGTCTTCCTGGGTTGGGTGCCAGCTGGGCCTTGAACACTGGTATATGGCACTTTTTACGTTAATGGGGTTACTACATTAGTTGAGGATATTGGGGTTTATATATTTCGTTATGATTGATCATTGAATCTAGCTTTCGCTCACGAGACTCGCTCGTGGGGGTTATGAACAGTGAGTTTGTAAAATTTGCAAGTCAGAGGGGGGATTTCCCCTCTTCAAGGGGAAGTGAGGGGGGGGGGGGACTAGCCTTGCGCGCTTGACTCCACTGTCCCAGGTTGTAGTGGTGGTTAGTGAGGTTAGAGGATAGTTAAAGGAGGTACAAGAATAGGTTTGTACTCTCTGTTTACGGGAGCTTGAGAAATGACTTACTCGGCACGAAATAAAACATCCTGATGGTGTCTTATTAGGGGAGGTTGTGAATTTGGGTTGGTACGGGGAGAGGAGAGCGACAGGGCGACTCAAAAGGTTACAACTGGGCAGGCTGTTGCTACGCAAGTATTTGTGGATAAAAGAGAGTTAACTTAGGAAATGTTTACATGCATGAATGACGGTCTCTTATTCGTTGTTAATATAAGATGATGGAACCTGGTTGTACAACTCAAGTTCACTTAGATAACTGCTTAGTTACTTAGAAAGAACCCACTGGGCATGCATGGGGCTTACACACGCTTTATCTTCATAATGGAGAGAGAACAACTAGGTCGTTTCCCTAGATCTCCCTGAAGAGGATCGTATGCAGATTTGTCACAATTAATTTATATAAAACAACAGAGATAAGAAAACAGAGTACTGGACTAGAAGGGGTGATTGATTAGACGTATAATAGGCATGGAAAGAGACGGAAAGGAGGAACGCAATGGTGAATGAAAATACTTAACTTACGAAAGCGAATGCATGCATGAACGACGGTATTAGTCGTCGTCAAAATAAAGCGAATGGAACCTGGTTGGTCTGCACGGGATACGATTCGACATGGGCAGTGCCTCTGTGTCGGATCAATATCGATCGGGCAAATTCTGGTTCATTATTGTATATTTAGTCACTAAAAGGAACAGCTAAGCAGGGGTTGGTGGAGGAACTTATTTAGGCCTACCCTCTTTCAAGGGGAGTGAGAGGGGGACATAGCCTCGTGCGGTTTGCCCTACGGTTCAGGTGGTGAGTGTGGTTTACTTAGGTTAGAGGATAGTTAAAAGAGATACAAGAATAGGTTTGCACTCTCTGTCTACTGGGGTTCGAGTCAGAACTAACTCGGCACGGAATAAACATCCTGATGGGCGTCATGCGAGGGGAGGGTTGTGAATTTGGGTTGGTACGGGGAGAGGAATGACAGGGTGGCTCAAAAGGTCACGACTGGGCACGCAGTCACTAAGCAGAGTATTGTGGATAAAAGCTTTTCTTTAACTTAGAAAATGGGTACATGCATGAGTGACATCGATCTGTCTCGTAATGGAGAGAGAGACTAGGTAGCTTTCCTGCACTTCTCTGGAGATGATCGTATGCAAATTGGTCATCATTAATTATATAAATCAACAGATATAGATTAGTACAAGCACAGGGCATAGGGTTAGTATTACGTTTAGAGGTCAGGTTATTCATAGCTGGGGGCCTATTTACATTCTAACAATATCAGTATCTGTTAGTAGAATAGTGTGGGCGGAAATGTTAGTCTTCTGCGGATCTGTGGCATACATAGAGAAACGGATTTTCAGGGGGTAACAATTTTGAGGCGATTGTACCGAGTTTGAAAACGTAACCAAACTCACGCAAAATAAATACGACGATGTTGTCCGGCACGACCCTTACCTAAGCACAGGCCTGCAAAATGAAATTGGGGATGGTCTGGGCTTATCTAAGAATTGAATATCTGCATGGGTGACGGTATCTTATTATAGTTAGCATAGGTGTGTTGTGTGGGTGTCTTGGATTTTAAAAAGGTTGGGAATGTACCACTTGTGGTCGACGTGCCTTTGGGGCCTTTTGCTTTCCGGCCATGTTGGGGTCGGTCCCTCGGTCCCGTCGCACGAACCTAGCATATTCGAAAGGTTGGGAGTATACCACTTTTGATGGACGTGCCTTTGGAATCTCTTGCTTTCCGGCCGTGTCGGCTTCCTTTGATCTTGTAGGTACATCCCACTCCTTCCGGCTGTTGGGTCCTTTCGTCCCGGCCGGCTTTCGTGCTGGTTCTTGCGGAATTGTTACTGGGTTGTTGGTCGGAAGGTTGGTGGGGGGCATCTCTTTCGGGGGTATTTTACTTAGCCTGTGTGATGCGTGTACCCTACATATCGTTGAAATAATGTGATCAGAAGAATAATACCTGAACGTTGGAAGTGGGAAGTGTGTCTCGATCTATCTAAACCCGAGATAAGTGCTAGAGATTATAAAAGTCCAAAGTATGCATTGCAACTTGCATCATGGAGGTATTGTGTCGGCTAGCCATATCCGTCATACTAAACGGTATGAAGGTATTTTACCGCCAGACCTGAGCGATTGGAGTAGCGAGGAAGGAAGCGAGGAGGATCTGATAGGATTCGGGGTTGGTGATCCAAATACTTCCTCAGCTCGACCTAATGTTGGAGGTCCTAATCTGAGTATGCAGGAACTATACGGAGGACTCTCCGTTCTGGTGGTCTTTTAGTCGCAAGACAAACGAGAGTCTCCCTGAGTTCGGCCAAGAGGGGAATTATGGAGGAGACGAAGAGACTACGACAAGTAGGGAAAAAGATTACTGTGAACTTACCGATGATGAGAAGTCTACGGTCCCCGACAGCAAAGTTTCAGATCTCAATGGGTGCTCTGCAGACCCCGTTTTCTGACCCCGTTTTTGGTGAGGTCGGTCCTCAAGGTGTTAGTAAGCTGGGCCTATATAATTAGGCCTTACAATTAGGGTTGGGTGTGAGAGGGATCTGCCTTGTGTGGGCCAATCGGTTTTCTGAACTCACATTTCTTATGTCCTTATGTCTTATTTTAATCGTCACCCTTACACACAAAGTTTTATACAATCACAAATCACAAGGGTGGATGGGACTCGTTAGCCTTGGTCGGCAACTCATCTAGGGGAGACAACCTTATACAAATCCGGGTGGATGGGACTCGTCAGCCTTGGTTGGCAACCTGTCTAGGGGAGTAAACCGGATACAAATCCGTACTGCTTACCTAAGGGTAAGGCAGGTTAGTGGATGGATTAGCCGAACACCACTGTAGAAAAATAGTGCTAACAAGATACACAGAGGGCCTCGGAGTCGGATGGATCCTAAATTGAGTGGTCATTCTTGTAAGTCCTTCACTAAACTGGCTCGGGTTGTCCCTCTCACAGGGAATAGGTCCGCTTGGGGGCATTCTGTGTATGGCCACCCTCGTAAGGGGAGTAAGGCGTCCGGCAATAGATAGATAGATAGATAGAAATCACAAGGCTATAACCATATATTTATTGTGCATTTACGTAAGACTCGATCCAGGCTCCAATCTGCAAGGCAGGTAGCATATAATAAAGGACTGCTGTATTTATTACCCTTCCGTACTATTGCGGAGCGGTCCAATCTGCAAGGAAGGTATAGTGTAAAAAATGACCTCTGTGTTTAGTACCCTAAAGTACCCGACTGAGGTACGGAGCTGTACTAACCTGCTACTACTGAGTGGTACATACTGAATGCCATACATGCGGAGGTATCCGTAAGCCCTAAACAAATAATATATGTTTTATGTGAATGCCCCAATATATTTCGAACTTGTCTATTTTTCTAATTAGTAATTTGATTTTTGTTATTCCTCTCACTTAGCCTACATGGACGACGAAAATTAACAATTTGGTAGGGTTGCTCCCAGACTACGCGCAGGTGCCACATCCACGATGCTCGATCATCAGCTGGCACAAAATCGGGTATAACGACATGAATTCTAGCGATTTTCTAAAAATTTGACCATATTGAGCGATATTCTATAGATTGTGGAGTTACTCTAGTTTTTTATCAGCATTGACTGATTGGTTTCTACCAACTAGAGAATATAGAAAATATCTAGTGGTATTTCAAGTTTTGATTTGGCACCACTGCTTTTGAGCTGAGTTCCTTGATCAACAAGAAGAAGAAGACACCTCGATCTGGATTCTGGAAGTGTCAGGCCTTCAGTGAAGTTTGGTAAAGGAAAACCGCGTCTATTACGTGTATTGTGTCGAATTGATTTGGTCATAGGCTTTGTTAAGTGGTTAACTTATAACTAATATATATATATAGCCTAGGCTATTAACTAGCTGCTCTGGAGTCGGTTTGAGGTTTCACAAACAACGATGGGTGGTAAAATTTATCTTCGGTGAGAGCAGAAAGAGGAGGAGGATGAGGGTGTAAAATTTGTGTTAGGTCTCGAGACAGAAGAGGGGGTAGATGGGGAAATGGGGAAAAGAATGAAGGTAGTGAAAAGATTCCTGGAGCAGGTGTGGCAGAAGAGAAAACGGAATAGGATAGAATAGGATGAGGGGGGAGAAGGGGACCAGAGCGGGGGAGGAAGAAAAATGAGATTAAATAGTAGAGAGGGGAAAAGATAAATTAAGATAAGGAGAGAACAAGATATTGGGGGGTGGAGGAGGGGGTAAAATAAGGAGGGGAGAGTTCTGCTTAAGCTATATACTTCAATTCTTTGTCTTTAACTATCCTTTCTACGACTACATAATTTCTAAACTAATTCTTAAATCTAGCTCTATCTGTTTCTGGAGAAGTCACCGGTGCATAGGTGAGCTGGCTTTGAGAGGGGACAGCAACTCCACAAAAAGAAGAAGAAGAAGAAGAAGGGGGACCCCAAATAGGCCTAACTTGGGAATTTTTTTATTTTAATACCACGAATTTTCCGAGTGTTTTTTATAAACAAAATAGGTAATTTGCATCAATATATAGTATTTGTAATTAATTAGAAATCTCGGGAAAACCTATTTTCCCCATTAGGCCTATCGATCAATGTTGAGACACACCCCCCAATAGTGATTTGAAAAGACATTAGCCTAACCTAACAACCTTACCTAACCTAACCTAGTATTATGGGTGGGGGCTGCTGCCCCCACACCCCCGCTGGTTGAGTACTAATCCCTTGGTAAAAAAAAAAAAAAAAATTTGGCTGTTGATTATACGAAGGTGAAAGAAAGTCGATGAAGTCTACGTGTTTACTCTGCAATCTTCAGCTTTGATTGTACATGATAACGGGAAAGTACCGTATTGACAACCTTGTTACGAAACTTAAATGTTAGTACCATACTTTTATATTAGGGTTTTCCGAGGGTTTAACACATTTTCATATGATCTTTAGAGCTATCGATGACTGGAAGTACCGTATTGACAACCTTGTTACGAAAAAGACATTTTAGTACCATACTTTTTTATTAAGTTTTGCCGAGGGTTAAAACAAATTTTCGTATGATCTTTAGAGCATATAGATTCAATATTTATCTTCAAATATATCAACAAAATTTGTGGTATTAAAATAACATTGAACCAAATCCTTTTTTGTTTGTCCGAAACACTCGAGCCTCACCGATTCCACGAGTTTGCGAATTGGCTTCGTGTCTCATAGGTAATGCATGTGTACCAGTTTTGCTGGACACAGGTTGCAGCCATGTATATTTACCTAAAACAATAGCTGAAAGTTTAAAACTTGATATACAGCCGTTAAAGAAACCATTCTACGCATCCACGTTTACTGGAAAGATACAGTACTATGGCTATGTTCCAAATCATCAAATTGTTGTAGGGTCGACACACATTGACATTGTTGTAGATATACTAGTAGAAGATAATCCTACTGCCCAGCCTTCCGCATTAGGCATAATTGGCATGTCGGCTCTTAAATCGCTGAAGCGACTATATTTCTCTCCCCATGGCCATGGTCTTGCAGAGGAGACGACTGATGTGAACTTTGTGAAGGAAAGGCAGCAAAAGGGTATTGACAAAGTTTGTTCAGTTTACTTTAAGGAGGAGGAGGCAGCTCCCGAAAAGCCGTCCATAGCTCTGAGGTGGAAGGAAAATGAAGTTATGAAAGAGGAAGGTAGGCCGAGGCCTATTATGAAGCCGGAAAGTGGTGTTGAGAAGGTGGTTGTCACTACAAAGAGGAAGCTGGGCATGACAGATGAAGGTTCCTGTAGCAAGAAACAAAGGGTTGATTAGGCTATTGATAAGAGAAAAATCAAGGTAAGATTAGGAGTAGTGGGCATACCACTACCACCATAGGCCTATAGCATAAATCATCTATAAAAACTTAACCTAACATAACTTAACCTTGGCCTAGTATTCTCATTACTACATGAATACTAGGTTAGGTTAGGTTGTTTGGTTAGGTTAACGTTTTATAGATGAGTTATGCTGTATGTCGGTTGTAGTACGCCCACTACTCTTAATCTTACCAAAATCAGCTCAAATGTGACAAAAGCGGGTAAAAATTGAAGACCTCGGACAGCCTTGGGCAAGAATGTTAAGTGCGGGCGTACCGCCAGCCTTGTTTACACTACGCGTAGTGGCGTCGGACCTTTCCCATCATGTTCCCGTCTATTTTGACTGCCTTTAGATATAAAAATATGGATGGAGTCATGAAAGAAATACCGGTACTATCAAGAGCAGTGGATGTTGGTGTATCGCTGAAAAGGGAGGGAATTGAGTGGAAGCTACCTATACTGCTGTTTGGGGATGATACAGTTCTGATGAGTGATAATGAATGGGAGTTGCAGGGTCTGGTAAATGAGTTTGGAACAGTATCTTCGAAAGGGGTGAAGTCACAGAGTGTGAGGTGAAGACCGTGAAGCTGAACAGTCAGGCTATGGAGATCGTCAACTCTTTTAAGTATCTGGGCAGTGTGTTGAGTAAAGGTGGGACTATGGATGAAGAAGTGCGGGAGAGGGTACAACAGGGGAAGAGGGTTGGGTAATTCTGCATAACTACTACTCCTGTTATTTTAAGTTTTATTTATTTTATTTTTGTATTTTAATGCTTTGTAAGTGTGTATTTTCTAGTTAGAAAGTGAGGAAAGCACTATTTATTAGCATTTGTAATATTAATTGTAATTCCGATACCTCAACAATCTAGGGGAGAGTTTGGGAATGCAGGGTTTTGGGTGGGGTAAATATAGGTGTATTATGGGCATAACTCTAAAAATGTAATAAATACAATTGAAAAAAAGCCAAAATGTTGAAATCCGAGCCAAGTTTTGGCAAAAGTTGGCTTGGATTTGGCCAATTTTCAGTCTAAAAAGTGCAAAATTGGAAAAAAAGTTGGCTCGGATTTCGCCCTTTTTCAGATGAAGAAAACCCCAAAGTGTTGAGCAAACTTGGCTGGGGGTTTTCGAATTTTCAGAGTCCAAAATCACAGTAACCTCATTTTGAAAGTTGGCTCGGGTTTTCTTGTTTTTCAACGTGGAAAAACCCAGTAAGAATGGAGTTAACATTAGCCTAACCTAACCTCACCTAACCTAGTATTATGGGTGGGGGCTGCCGCCCCCGCACCCCCGCTTAACCTCTGAAGTGCGCATGGGGGGTAATGAACACCTCTACCTGTGCGCATGTATTTGAGCTGTTTCCATCACTAAAATATTTATTTTACCATAAATAGCATTAATACTTATCCATATGCGCCTATTATAGGTTGATTATAAAGGTATTAACCTGTTACAACAATAAAACAAGTGAAAACAGCGTTTGGATGGTCAAAATCGGCGATACAGGCCGGGAGTTACATAATGTATGGCTGAGGCAAGCTCCTCTCCCGTCAATTTTCCCCAAGGCTGGAGAGACACTGTCGATCGATACTCTCTCTCTCTCTTGTACTCGCTTGCTAACAGTGATGACAATGCCCTGCTTCTATCTATCTATCTATTGCCGGACGCCTTACTCCCCTTACGAGGGTGGCCATACACAGAATGCCCCCAAGCGGACCTATTCCCTGTGAGAGGGACAACCCGAGCCAGTTTAGTGAAGGACTTACAGGATTGACCACTCAATTTAGGATCCGTCCAACTCAGAGGCCCTCTGTGTATCTTGTTAGCACTATTTTTCTACTGTGGTGTACGGCTAATCCATCCACTAACCTGCCTTACCCTTAGGTAAGCAGTACGGATTTGTATCAGGTTTACTCCCCTAGACAGGTTGCCAACCAAGGCTGACGAGTCCCATCCACCCGGATTTGTATAAGGTTGTCTCCCCTAGATGAGTTGCCGACCAAAGCTAACGAGTCCCATCCACCCTCAAGACTTCCCTATCATAAAAAAAAATTTAGGCAATAACCAGTGACTAATTTATATTGGTATCTACATGGAAGTGACTGGCATTTGCTTATGTAATAATATTTTCCTCAACTTCATCCCTTCATCAATTAAAAAATAATAATTAAAAATACCATACGAAGCTGTTGATCATATTTGAGAACATGCCCTGCTTGCAACTCGCTAATGTTAGCACGAAAATATACCACAGAATAAGGGAATAACAGGGAAAATAGGTGATAACTGAAGGAGGGAAGGAAAGTGGGGAAGGAGGGGAGGTAGAGGAGTGATATTTTGCATGGCCCAGGGGCAAATTTTTTTTTTTTTTTTTTTTTTCGGTGTTTTAAATTGATTTTTTTCCCCTGACTCTTAACCTGACAAGCGCGATATAGACGTAGGTGCTAGGGTAGTTATTTGTGCATTTCTAGCCCTGGATTCTGACAGAATTCGTTATCCATTATTTGTTTTCGGTATGCTTTTATTTTACATATATGATGTATATATGAACCTTCAAGAGTGCTAAAATAAGTGGGAAAAGCATTTGGGTGGTGAAAAACGAAGATATTGGCCACCCGGTCATAATCTCAGGCGAGAGAGAGAGACAGGCAGCCCTCCCCTCTCGCTGTCTGGGAGTCAACTGAGACGAGCGGGGCGGTGTGTGCCGGTGTCTGGGTGTTGCATAACGATCTTTTATGCATCCCACTTGTGCTACATTATCGCGGGAGAGAAAAATAACCGATAAATGATGATAATAAGAGGAAAAATAGGTGATAATTGAGGAGGGGAGGGAGGGGGGAATAAGGTGGGGAGGGGGGTGGGTGAGATTTACATGGATGAGTACTGGAGGGGAATTATCTCACCTAGAGACAAATTCCTTTGTTTTGATAGGCCCCTTTTTTTTTATGGAAGGCTTTTTTTATGGTCCTGCTTCCGTGAGGCCTATCGCGTTCCCTATAGGAAGCCTTCCGTGAGGCCTATCGCGCTTGCCGGGTTAAGAGTCTTCCCGCAGTCCGCCGGGGGAACTCTTAAGAGTCTTCCCGCAGCTCCCGGGTTAATGCATTAAATCCGAGCCAACTTTTGTCATTAACCTAAGCTAACCTAACCTAACCTAGTATTATAGGTTTAACATTAGCCTAACCTAACCTAGTATTAAGGGTGGGGGCTACCGCCCCCACACTCCCACTAAATGCATTAAATCCGAGCCTAGTTTTGTCATTAACCTAACCTAACCTAACCTAACCTACTGTAGTATTATGGGGTTAACATTAGCCTAACCCTAACCTAACCTAGTATTATGGTAGGGGGCTGCTGCCCCCAGCCCACACCCCAGCTAAATCAATTAAATCCGAGCCAAATTTTGTCATTAACCTAACCAAAGAGCCTAACCTAACCTTGATCTAACACCTAGTATATGTCCCTTAGACGATAACATACCTTAATGAGAGGCTGAAGAGGTTGATGCAGTAGGTTGAGAGGTTGCAGTAGGTTGAGAAGACAGTTTCTCGTATTTAACTTATAGTGAATTTGCGACAGTAGGCTAATTACATATACACCAACAAAGTATAGTTCATGAAAGTGATAACACACTAATAATCATCGATGGGGCCTATTACTGGTTGGTCATCATAAACTAATACCCAGTAAAATAACAGTAGCCTACTTGTATACAGTATCTATCTATTGCCTGACGCCATGATCCCCGAAGGGGTGGCCACGAACGAACTGCCCCCATGCACCTCTGTCCCCAGTCAGTCGACGCCCCTCCCCCCAACCAGCACCGCCTTCGTTCATATACTTCCTCACTCCATCCTTCCATTGATGATTAATGTTAAGAACGGGGTGTTACTTATTTCCAAAAATTTAGAGAGTTTAACAGTGGCTTATAACACTGCCTCCTTTAAACTTATATTTCTTTAGATCGTTATTGTGGATTGTGTTCTTTTATTTCATAAATTTTATTTTAGTAAGCGTTGTTTCCACATAGCGATTTTGATAAGTTATTTTACCTTGATCTTGTATCGTCCCAGTTTTGGTTTGTTTAGTTTGCAAGTTTTACATTTTAATTTTAATAATTATTTAACCTCTGAAGTGCGCATGGGGGTAATTAGACACCTCTGCCTGTGCGCATGTATTTGAGCTGTTTCCATCACTAAAATATTCATTTTACCATAAATAGCATTAATACTTATCCATATGCGCCTATTATAGGTTGATTATAAAGGTATTAACCTGTTACAACAATAAAACAAGTGAAAACAGCGTTTGGATGGTCAAAATCGGCGATACAGGGCGGGAGTTACATAATGTATGGGTGAGGCAACCTCCTTTCCCGCCAATTTCCCCCAAGGCTGGAGAGACACTGTCGATCGATACTCTCTCTCTCTCTCTCTCTCTCTCTCTCTCTCTCTCTCTCTCTCT
This sequence comes from Paralithodes platypus, assembly GCA_032716605.1. Classification (NCBI taxonomy): domain Eukaryota; kingdom Metazoa; phylum Arthropoda; class Malacostraca; order Decapoda; family Lithodidae; genus Paralithodes; species Paralithodes platypus. The sequence goes on along the minus strand of CM064519.1, from coordinate 14,691,728 downwards.
CTCTCTCTCTCTCTCTCTCTCTCTCTCTCTCTCTCTTGCTAACAGTGATGACAATGCCCTGCTTGCAACTCGCTAATGTTAGCACGAAAATATACCTCAGAATAAGGGAATAACAGGGGAGGAAAGTGGGGAAGGAGGGGAGGTAGAGGAGTGTTATTTTGCATGGCCCAGGGGCAAAAAACAAATAAATAACAAATATTGATTTTTTTTTCTCTGACTCTTAACCCGGGAACTGCCGGAAGACTCTTAAGAGTTCCCCCGGCGGACTGCGGGAAGACTCTTAAGAGTCAGAGAAAAAAAATCAACTTTAACCCGTACAGCCCCGGCCGGTTTTATTATTTTTGCGCACCAGAACCCGGGCAATTTAAAAAAAAAAATTCTTATAAATATATCAGAATGTGTGACCTGAAGAAATGTGAAAAAAGTACTTACCTAGGCCATTTGGGGGTCCTGGGAGGTAGTGGGGGTCCCCAGCCTCAGTGGAGCCTTAGCGCCATTTCAAATCTCCCGCGCCAGCAGCCAGTTGCCAGCCGCCAGGCAGCATGACTTATTTTGCACCTCTCGGACATAAAGTGCGCTTCAGAGTTCATAGAATGTCTTTGTATATCACATAATGTCAATATAACTGAAGTTGTAGTGTGATAAGTGCCTTCATTCAAGTATTACAAGTGCGCACGAGTGTTAGCGTCCCCGTTGCCATGGTGATGGCGGCCATCTTTGCTCAGGACAATAACAAAACGCACGTACGAACACACGGCCAGACAGCGGACCGAGTGACCCACATTCCACAGCACCCTTCCCTCTTTCTTTCTCTGTCTGGCTGTCACTTTCACTCAAGGTCACTCTGTCTCTCCTTTTCATTGAATTATTTGTACTTGTTCATTGTTTTACCTAAGATTATGAGGTGTATATACATTGTTTTACGCATTTATTGTCTCGTATTCTTATAATTATTTGCACACAGTTTTATAAGTTTAGAATTTACTTAGTGTTTTATATTGTTCGGTACTTTGCACTTGTAAATTATATATATATACACACTGTTTTATATTCACTTTTTGCGTCTTTTATATACACTGTTAGTATTACATTATAGCGTCTTTTATCGCAGTCTTTGAACACTTTGAACACTTAGAAGTGCTCGAGGGTGTGATAATCCCTGAAGCAGGTGGGAAAACACAGTCCCACATCACATTCTTCACACATCGTCCGGGTGTCTGTCCGTTTGGGTGTGCGTCTGCCTGTGTTGCGACACACATGACACCGTCTGCGTGGGTTGGGTTTTACTTGGTTGGGCGGGCCAAAATCGCAAAAGTGGCGTTGTGTCAGTCTGGCGGGGCCTTCTGGTGCTTGAAAACGAGCTGCGGGACGTTGCTGGCGGCGTGGACCATCCCTGAAGAAGAACAGAAGCTCCCGTGCAAGTTCGATGCAGTACGACTCCATCATCTCAACTTCACCTGTTATTTCATGATATTGGATGTGGCAGTTGTAGAGGGTGAGGTCGAGTAGGTGGAAAAATAGTTTTTTATACCACCTCATCGTCTTCCTGGCACACTCGACCGACGATATGACAGAGTCTGACTTGTCAACCAGCCGCATGTTGATGTTGTAGTCAATGATTGCAACTGGTTTTTTGACCGCCTCACCTGTGGCTCTATCACGGCGTTTGGTGTCCTCTAAGCGGGGCAGGTGGATACTGGTGAGGATATTGACGTCACGATTGTCCATCCACGAGAGCATCAAGATATTATTTGCCTGGAGGTGGATGATGGAGCCCTTCTCCCACCTTTCGGGTAGCTCTGGCATGTAGACACGATTCCTCCTGACGGTGCCACAGACGCCAGTGTTTCTGCTGTACAGGAATTTGGCAAGGGAAGGGCTGGTGTACCAGTTGTCGAGGTACAAGATGTGGCCCCTGTCCAAATATCCCTCCAACATGGTGATGATAACGGCCCCAGATATCCCATATGTCCTCTCCTCCACCAGTTCAGTGACCTTGCCCATGTAGAGGATGATGTCCTGGATGTAGCCGGTTTTGCAGTCGCACATCACGAACAGTTTCAGGCCATAACGGTGACGCTTGCTGGGGATGTACTCTCGGATGCTAATATTCCCCCTCCACAGCACCAGACTCTCATCAATGATGAGTTTTTGGTGAGGTTTGAAGGAGGCTGCAAACTTAGTTTTCAGGTATTCAAATATAGGTCTTATCCTCTCCATCGGGTCTTTGGTATTCCTGGGGTGTTCCTGGTTCCTGGTGTGGCTTGCCACACCAATAAAGTGCAGGTTTCCCATGATTGCCGTGAATCTATTCCTGCTCATGACTTTCCCAAAGAAGGGGGTTGCGATGAGGGGATCACATGACCAGTACTTCCTGAGAGACGTCTTCTTGGTGACCCCCATCAGGATGACCAGTGCCAGGAATGCGTAGAACTCATCGGAAGACAAATCCACCCATGAGAGACGTGCCGAGTTCCTCTTCTGCTCCTTCCCTGCCATAAAATAATAGTTGTACCAGTTCGTCTGGTCAACAATCAAGCCGACAAGGTTGGCAGTGAAGAACTGCAGAAAAACTCCCAGTCTTGTGGTGTCAGGTCCACGATTGGGCATGGTAGGGCCGGCCTCAGCTGCCCCCACAAAGTGGTATTGTCCTGGTAGATAGTTCTCCCCATCCACCCAATCCCACCTATCAGCGCCTTCGTCGTCGCTAGATGGGGCATCGGGCTCATCAGGGTCATCGTCAGGGGCACCGGGGCGGGTGGAGCGTGGGCGAGAGGTGGACCTGGGTCTGGAGCTAGACCTCGAACTTGATCGAGAGCTAGATCTAGAGCTCGAGTCGTTGCTGGGGCGTCTTATTTGCTTCACCTTCTGCATTCGGCCGCGGGTGGCACGCCCGCGAGATATGACACGCCCACGTCGTTTGCTTGCAGGGCGTTGTGGAGAGGCTGGTGATAATGCAGTGGCGCGGGAGGGGCCTGGTTCAGGTGAGGGAGACATTCGTGGGGGGCTGTACGGGATGGAGCCTGAAGGTGATAGTGGGGGGGGAAGAATGGCGAGGCGGAGAGTCTGGTAGTAGTGGTGGTGGTGACTCATCCCTCCCTGCGTGCTCTGGGTCGGGAGGGAAGAGGTAGCGTTTTGGGTCACGTGACTGCCCTTGTCTCGCACCACGTTGTGCCCTTTGTCCATCACCAGGTTGTTCCATTTGTCCATCACCACGTTGTTGCTCGTCACTATGTTTATGACGACCATAGAACCTCCCCGGGGTATTTTTCTTGAGTGGGGAGATTATGCGAAGTGGGGGAGAAGGCAGGCGGGGTTGTGGGGGTACCTCCTCTTCACTCCCAGACTCGCCCCTTCTTCTCTTCAATCCCCTTCGTTCTTCCCCAGGTACACGCACGTAATTTTGAGGGTCAGCAGGTTCATCTGGAACAACAACCTCTTCCCCACTTTCTGAGGATTCAGTGGGGTCTTGGGGAAGTGGGCGGCGGGGAGGTGCACTTGCCCCTTGCTGTCTTTGTGACGGCCTTCGCCGCCTGACAGGAATCTGAGCAAGCTCTTCCTCTAGCTCTCTTATTTCGGCTTGCGAGGGGCCATACTCGTCCAATGCCGAGTCAGTGTCACTATCAGGGCTGTCAGTGTCGTACAGTATATCCATGACCTCCTCTGTACTGCAGGGGCGGGTAAGGCGGGCACTATAACGTCGAGACATGGTGTTTCACTCGAGAGGGTGCGCGGTAAACTGACCATGAGGTGTGGGAAGGCGGGTGCCCTCTCCCGTCCCCGCGCGCGCGTATGGACAAAACGTTTTGGAATTAGTCCACCGGATCCCAAAGTAGTTCCCATATAAATCTAGAGCCATTCTGAGACTTACGACTGGAGCTATAAAGGTGACGCGTTAGGCGCGTCTCTGGGGCTGTGCGTTACATACATAGCCGACGCGTCAGACGCGTCGCTGGTGCTCCACGGGTTAAACATCGAAAAAAAAGAGAAAAAAACATTGCCCCTGGGCCATGCAAAATATCACTCCTCTACCTCCCCTCCTTCAGTTATCACCTATTTTCCCTGTTATTCCCTTATTCTGAGGTATATTTTCGTGCTAACATTAGCGAGTTGCAAGCAGGGCCTTGTCATCACTGTTAGCAAGCGAGTGCAAGAGAGAGAGAGAGAGAGTATCGATCGACTGTGTCTCAGTGGCCTTGGGGGAAATTGACGGGAAAGCAGGTTGCCTCACCCATACATTATATAACGCGCGGCCTGTATCTCCGATTTTGACCATCCAAACGCTGTTTTCACTCGTTTTATTGTTGTTTCAGGTTAATACCTTTATAATCAACCCATACTAGGCGCGTATGGATAAGTATTAATGCTATATATGGTAAAATGAATATTTTAGTGATGTAAACAGCTCAAATACGTCAGCACAGGCGGACGTTTCTAATTACCCCCATGCGCACTTCTTAGGTTGAGAGTCTTCCCGCAGTCCGCCGGGGGAACTCTTAAGAGTCTTCCCGCACTTCCCGGGTTAATCCTTCCAGCCCGGGTGTCATTTTAAAATGACACCAAAAAAAAAGGGCCAGAACCCGAGTGTCATTTTAAAATCCTTGTGCTTGAAAGCGTGCTTCAAAATTTGCGCGGCCAATTTTGGCATGGTAGGAGCGACCGCAGCACCACCAAGCCTCAACTACTAGTGTTATCAGTTCATACGTGGCCGCCATAGCGAGTAATACTGAAAAAATGTTTTCCGATGTGTCCGATTCGTTGCAACCTCCCGCGGGCCCCAGTGCTACCCCACTCGCAACTTCAACGCCTGTTGCAACCGAGAAGAGAGCTCAACAAAAGAAAGTTAAGCGTTTGTTGAGTGATAGCGCTATACAGCGACAACTTTTTGATAGTGATGAAGAGAGCAGTGGCGAAAGCTTGGTGGACAAGGTACAATTTATAAGTGAAAGTGAAGACGATTTCGTGGGCTTTGGAGACGACGATAATGTCGATTTATTTGAGGGGGGAGACAGTAGTGATGATCCTGATGTGGAAGTGTTTCAGGAAGGTGCCATTGAGCTTCCCAGTGTGCTAGAACCTAGGCCTACCCCCTCGCCATCTTTGCTAGGTCAGCCTAGGCCTAGCCCTAGCCCTACCCCAGGACTTTCCCCTTTGCCTGCCCGTACGCCCTTGAAAGTGGGCACATATTTCTACAAACAATCATTGATCATAAGTGCAGCTAAAAAAGCACGCAGGGCAGCCGCAGAAAAGCATAGGGAAGCTGAAGATAGCGATAATGACGCCGACCCTGGCCTAGCAACCACCCGCATTCCATTGTCCCGACGCCTTGACACGGGACGCCGCGTGGGTCACCCACAGCCCTCGCCTTCATCTCTCGTTCAGGATGACCAAAGGGCCTCTTCAAGTGGTATTGGTGATGTGCCACAGGCCTCAACACACCGCAGAGAATTATTTGCTGCTGAAAAGCCCTCGGCTCGCCGCAAAAGGAGCCCAACTCCCGAGGCCTCGGCTCCCATTCTTGAAGCTCCCGCAGCCTCCCGTGCCCCACACCGCTGACGCCTGGTCACTTCTTCACCAGAATTGTCTCCTGAAGAGGATGCTGACGACCCCAACATTGCCCCAGATGACCTGACGTCGCCTGAGGAGGAAGAGGAAGAGGAACAGGAACAGGAAGAGGAAGAGGATGTGCCGACAAAACGAGCGAGAGGGCGAGGTCGTGGACGTGGTCAGCCTGCCGACGCCGCTGCCCCTGGGCCTGGGCCTGGGCGTCCGCGTGGCCAAGGGCGTGTGCCAGGGCGTCCAGGGCGTGTGCCTGCTGCAGCACGACCTCGAGCATCAGCATCCGACCTGTTTGTGTGGACAGATGGAGCTGATTTTGAGCCAGATTGTCCTGCCTTTGACGAGGTACAGATGGGTTCTGGGGTGTCACCAGCATATCCCTGTGGCCCAGATGCTACCCCCAGTGAACTTTTCTGTGGCTTCTATGACAATGAAGTCATGGAATACCTCGTCAAAGAGACAAATCACCACCATGCTATCTGTGCCAACTTTCTTGGGAGGAAGACCAGTGCCAAGATGGTGGCATGGAGAGCTCTCACTGTGGCAGAACTATATGTGTTCTTGGCACTCACAATGCTGATGACTCATATAAGGAAGCACGTTCTGGCTGACTACTGGATCACTGGCGACATCATAACGACTCCATCATTTGGCAAATACATGTCCAGGGACAGGTACTTCGACATCCTCCTCTCCTATCTCCACCTGACAAACAACATGGCAGTCCACCTTCCCGACTCATTATGGAAGATCAGGAAGCTGTATGACATGATACGTCATCGGTTCACCACATACCTGATTCCTTTCCAGAAGATGTGCCTCGACGAGTCTCTGGTCCTGTTCCGTGGTAGGCTGCACTTATGACAGTATATCCCGTCCAAGAGACACCGCTTCGGCATCAAGCTCTTCGTCCTCTGCGACTGCTTGACGGGGTATGTGCTGGACTTTATAGTCTACAGCGGCAAGGCTGGAGAAGTTGTGACTGACCCTCTCATTGGTTTTGGTGGCGCTGTAGTGAAGAAGATGATGGAGAGGCACTTCAATAATAACCACATCCTCTACACAGATAATTATTACACGTCGCCTCTCCTGACCAAGTACCTCCATGACCGCAAGACCGGAACTGTCGGCACAGTCAAGGGCAAAAGGAAGGGCATGCCAGGCTACCCAACCAAGACGAAGAAGGCGGACATCTTCCACAAGAAGAGTGGCCCCATCCTCTCCATCCACTGGCATGACCAGCGCAAGGTCAACCTCCTCACCACATGCCACAAGGCCCAGATGGTCGCCACAGGGAAGGTGGACCGAACAACCAAGAACCCCGTCCAAAAACCAGCTGCTGTCCTGGATTATAACCTCAACATGCGCCTCGTTGACAAGTCCGACTTGCAGATGGGCTTCATCGACTGCCTGCGAACATCTTGCAGGTGGTACAAGAAGTTTATCCTGCATACGGTAGATATGTCGGTCCTCAATGCCTACAACATCTACCGTCTGAGGACTCCAGGAGCCAAGAAGTACAAGTCCCTGCGGAAGTTCCACAAACAGGTGCTACTTGAGCTCCTGGCTAAACATGCGGGTACACCAGGCAGGCCAATACAAGGACCAGGCCAGCTTGACAGAACGGGGTGTGCTGAATTCTTCAGGAAGCACCAGCTCAACGCCCTTCCTTTCAAAGCACCAGGTAGTAACGTTAGGAGTCAGAAGAGGTGCCATGTGTGCAGCCACACAACTCACAGACCCCGCAAACCCACAAAAACCACTTGGGAATGCCTCGAGTGTCAAGTTGGACTGTGTGCTGGCACCTGCTTCAACGACTTCCACACTCTCACAAACTTTTGAAGTGGAAGTGACAACAGTGAAAGTGACACTCAAATGTAGGCTAAGAATAATAATATAACTAAGTATAAGTGAAAAGGACACATAAGTAATAATAAGTGCCTTCAATAACAATATGAACAAGTGAAAGTGACACTAAAATATATATTTCTAACAATAAATAAGTGAAAATGACACTCAATAAGCCTAGGCCAGTCAAAGTGACAGTATAATAATAATAAAACTAAGTATAAGTGAAAGAGACACACACAAGTAATAATAAGTGCCTTCATAACAATATGAATAAGTGACAGTGACACTATATATATTATTAGCTTACCTAACAATACATAAAAGGGGAAATGACACTACCAATTATCAAAGTCCAGTGAAAGTGACACTAATAATCATAATAATAATAATAAAACGAAGTAATAAGTGACAGAGACACAAATAAGTTCATATAAATAACTTTATTGAGTGAAAATAACATAATAACTATAATAAATGACAGAATAACCAATAAAACACTATCAAATCGCTTCCCGGCATAATTGCGGGTGGAGCGACGAGTGCAACTGGGCATCGTAGCCGGGGCCGCGGTTGAGTGTTCGGACGCGCCGAGGTAAATACGCGGCAAAAGTTACCTCCACTTCCATCACCATCACTCCGGAACCAGTTGAGCTAGAAAGCTCTACTCAACGCCATTCTACGCAGGAAGGTAAGGCGCTCATTTCTATATATGTTTGATTAATGTAGGTAATATATTAAGCGAGATTAGCCTTAGTTTACTTTTGTTGATATTCGACCAGATCGCCCGGATACGACCTTTGTCATTAGGAGAGCCTGCCCGGGCCAGGAGGGTTAAGGGAGTTTTTTTGTATTCTAATTTACTCCCTAAACCTCCATCAAGCTTAAACAAATACAGTACCCCCAAGTACCCTTTGAGATAAATGTGTAAATTTTTGGCAAGAATGTTAAGTGCGGGCGTACCGCCAGCCTTGTTTACACTACGCGTAGTGGCATCGGACCTTTGCCATCATGTTCCCGTCTATTTTGAATGCCTTTGGATACAATAATATGTTAAGGGGGGCTTTGCCCCCCCTCACCCCCGCTCCATGACATATTGTCATCATCATATATATTGCCAGCAGGGGGCAAATTACCGAAAAAATCACCGTCAAAATAGACACGAACTTAACCACGGCGATCGACAAATGTAAACATGATGGCGGCGGGGGAGGCGTCGGACCTTTGCAATCATGTTCCCGTCTATTTTGAATGCCATTGGATACAATAATATGTTGAGAGGGGGCTTTACCCCCCCATGACATATTGTCATCATCATATATATTGCCAGCTGGGGGCAAATAACCGAAAAAAATCGCCGTCAAAATAGACGCGAAGTTAACCGTGGCGATCGCCTTATGTAAACATGACGACCGTACGCCTGGAATCTACATCCATCCCCATTTTTTTAATATATTAATTGATAGAGTGAGTGTAGTGGTGACTTTATTGATGTCCATAATATTATTATTTATTTTCTATTGTGTTGTCCGTGTTCGGGCTCTGTCTTGAGTCGGCCACCCCCAGAAAAAAAATAAAACTAGGAAAAGTGGGGAATGGGCCTTAGTAAATACATACATACGTACGTATTTACTTTTTTTTTCTTCAGAAACTTGGCCCTGGTAGTTATCCTGGTGAGAGCTGGCTTGGGGTTGGATCCAGCGGCCCTCAAACAACTGAGCATGATGGTGATCCGTCTAGCCTTCTCCCCGTGCCTGGTGGAGACGTTAGTTGTGGCTGTTATGACGCATCTCACCCTGGGCTTCCCTTGGTTGTGGGGTCTTATGCTTGGGTATGTAGTAGTAGTATAGTCCGTTCATTCTAGGTTGGGCAGAAATCGTAACCCCTAACCTCTCATAACTCAAAAAGGAATAGAGCAAATGAGCTGTCAATTTATACACATATTCCCTAGCCAAGTCTTCCTATTTGGTAGAAATATTAGCTCGATTACTCTAGTTATTTTTGAGTTATGAGAGGTTATATGTTACGATTTCTGCCCAACCTAGAATGAACGGACTATAGTACTGTATACGTAGCGCCAACGAACTTGACAATTTTCTTGACCCCTTAACTTCTCATAACTCAAAGTGAATGAAAGCATTCGAGCTTACATTTCTATCATTAGGGAAGAGCCCACCAGGAAATAGGTGTGGATATTTACAGCCAGTTTGCTCTAGGTCCTATAGTAGTAGTCGTAACCTAGGCTGCCTGGCCGTACAGCCCCGAGCTCCTAAGGAAGGCAACGGCCGAGACCGGGTTCTACCACAAAGTTCTCAAGGAGCGTGTGTTGTGTTGTTAGCGTAAGTGGTCGTGTGTTATGCAGTTGTTGTTGTTTGTTGTTCTAGTAGCCCTAAGATTCCATTTTGTGGGAATCCTGCGGCGACCAGGTATGTTCAATGCTTGGATACAGGTCTCCCTCGATTTACGATTGGGTTACGTTCCTGAAAACCCGATCTTGAATAGAAGAATCGTATAGAAAACCTTAAGGGGGGGTGACCTGTTTTTTTTATTTTTCTCCTTTTCGCTCTTTCTCTGGCTTGTATCCATTCGGCCACATTCAGCCAACAATTTTAAGATGGTTATCCCCATCTAGGTGTCGATTTCTTCCTGGCGAGCGATAGCGAGCCAGCATTATATGAAGAGATCCGGCTTCGCCGGAGACATTTTTCTATCGAAAAATGTACAAATTTAGCCTGCTGTCAAAAACATTTTTAAAATATGCTGGCTCGCTACCCGCTCACCAGTAAAAAATTGACACCTGGATGGGGATAAACATCTTAAAACAGTAGGCTGAATGGGGCCAAATGGATACAAGCCAGAGCAAGATAGTAAAGGACAGAACAAAAACAGGTCACCCCCCTTAAACTTTATGGGGTAAATGGGGATGCGTTCTGGGACCAGCCAAAACCCAAACCCAAACACCTAAATACCTATAATAATATCGTAAATTGGGGCATCAGATAGTGAGGTAGACCTGTACTTTGACGCTATCTTCCCTATATAGGTTTGTTATTTAAATAGTAATAGTTCTTCTTATATTGACTCTCTCTATATATTCTCTCATTCAGGTTTGTATTAGGAGCAGTTACCCCGGCGGTCATAGTGCCGTGTATGTTGACGTTATCATAGAAGGGGTACGGTGTCAGCAAGGGCAGTTATGTTAGCAATTAGAATAATTATTATGTTCTCTCCACCAACCAATATGTACTCCAACGCTATCTTCCCTAAGTAGGTTAGTTTATTAAATACAGGTCTCCCTCACTATCCGATCCCCTGATTTACGATATTAGTGGCATATTACTATAGATTTGTAGGTGTTTGTGTTTGTGTTTTGGCTGGTCCGAGAACGCATCCCCATTTACCCCTTGAATTTTAGGGTTCGCTATACGATATTTCTATTTAAGATCGGGTTTTCAAGAATGTAACCCAATCGTATATCGAGGGAGACCTGCACTCCATCGCTATCTTCCCTATATAGGTTTGTTTTTTAAATAGTATTACTGTAGCTCTTTTTGTATTGACTCTCTATATTTTATCTCATTCAGGTTTGTATTAGGAGCAGTAACACCAGCGGTCATAGTGCCGTGTATGTTGACGTTATCATCGAAGGGGTACGGTGTCAGCAAGGGCATACCCACCCTGGTCATCGCCACCTCCAGCATCGACGACGTGCTGGCTATCTCCGGCTTCAGCATCCTCATGGGCATCACATTTGCTGAGGGTTGGTCACTTGGCTTATTTGGGTAATTTATTATATTTGATACAATATTTGCTTTTTAAATGCGACTTAGTCTTCATCATCTTCTATTTCTTACTTCTTCATGATAAGCTTTGGCTTAAAATGGCTTATTGCTGAAACTACCCTTGAGGTGAGAAACTACCCTTTGTTCGCCTCTTTGCTGGAGCTGTCGTGGTCTAGCGGGCTAAGGCTCTACGCGCTATGTTGGTGACGACTAGCCACGTGAGTTTGAATCTCGGCTATGCTACGACAGTTTCCAGTGCTATATAGCCTTCGTCGCTTTCTGCTGTAGAATTGATTACAGTTGGGGATTTCCCCCAAATGAAATTAATTGATAAGGTTGTTGTTCCCCAGGCTGTCTGACCGAGCAGCCCCAAGGTCCCGAGCAAGGCCGAGGCCATAACCGAGAGCGCCCCCCAAAAACCCTCCCTGCTTACCACTAATAAAGCCCAGGTGACCAAAGCCACTCCAAGGCGGGGAGCTGAGGAGGGTGCAGAAACACCCAGGAAACCAAAGCCCCACCCAAGGCCCTGTGCCCCTCAGCAATTATGAAGGGAAAGTTGAGGAGCAAAGGAAAAATTCATATGGTTATTCATCCTTATTATTATTCGCCTCTTTGCTTCTTGCACTGGAGTAAATAGCCATTTATTAAACAAAGGTAGACTCCTATTGATATCTAAGTTTTTCCTCATCCAACGACACCCATCGCTTGAGCCTTGTATATTGTATTTGCTTATTGTCTTAACCTCATTTTCTTTGGCTTGTTGAGGCAAAATTCAAAAGCTGATCTATAGGACAGAATGGTGATCAAGGAACTAATCGTCCATATATGCATATGCCTGTAGTTTCGAGTGCACAGTTACCAAAATATGAACCTGATAGTGCCAGTGTATGTACACTACATACAGTACATACAAACATATATACTCTAGTCGTTTATGAGTTACAGAGGTTAGTGATGAAGATTTTTTGGGAAGGATGTAGTGTCTGGGCGTACGGTCGTGATATTAATATAGGTCGATTTCCGCGGTTAAGTTCGCGTTTATTTTGACGGCATTTTTTTTTCTCGGTTATTTGCCCTCTGCTGGCAATATACTGTAAATGATGATGACAATATGTCATGGGGGGGTAAGACCCTCAATATATTATTGTATCCAACGGCAGTCAAAATAGACAGGAACATGATCGCAAGCGTCCGGCGTCGCCGCTCCGCGTAGTGTAAACAAGGCGGGCGGTAGGCTACGCCCGAACATTACATTGTTGCCGATTTTTGGCCTAATTTTAATGAATAGACTATACAACAACAACAAGAGTGAGAGAGATTGAAAACTAATGATTCTACGGTACTGTACAGTCGGCCCCGCAAGGGTGCGATTCTCCAACCGTGCGGCAGATGTCCGTGTGCTGCTTATAATCCAAGGGTGCGAAAAAAGCAAAGCGTGCATTTTTTTCGCCCAATAACCCCTGAAAAACATGAACTAAGGAAAGAATACCTGTACAGTATAGAAATGTGATTAGATATTAGATAGAATAGGGGTATTACACTCACTTTGGATGGTTTGTGTATGCGTGGAGGTTGGGATGTTGGTCTTACTGAGGGTCCGAGGCTGCCCCCATGTCCACATGGGGGCATTTTACACCTGCTGCCCCTAACCTACCGCCCAGGGCGATCGTGTTACCCACCAAAACAAAAGTGAAAGTTCTTGATTTAGAACAGAAAAAACAGTTACTAGACATGTTGGCTAGAGGTGAGAAACAGGCAAATGTGGGTAGACATTTTGGTGTGGGCATGGGGGCAGCCTCGGACCCTCAGTAAGACCAACATCCCAACCTCCACGCATACATAAACCATCCAAAGTGAGTGTAATACCCCTATTCTATCTAATATCTAATCACATTTCTATACTGTACAGGTATTCTTTCCTTAGTTCATGTTTTTCAGGAGTTATTGGGCTAAAAAAGGGTAAGTTTGAAGAGTCCCCGGACTACATAGTGAATTTCCCATAGGTTCTTAAGCTCCAAGGGTGCATTTTACAAGGGTGCGCACATGTCTTGGACTAAGGTAACCGCACCCTTGTGGGGCCCACTGTACTGTACTTCTCTTTCTAGGTGACTTATGGGTGGTAATTCTGAAGGGGCCTTTCGAGGTATTGGTTGGGTTGGTATACGGTTGTTTGGTTGGTACCGTGTGTTGGGTGTTACCGGACCCAGCACACCCCCAGGCACCAGTCTTCAGGCTTCTCATAGTGTTCGCCGCCGGGGTCTTCGCTCTCTTTGGAAGCCAGATGGTATGCGTGCATTAACTATATACTGGTACTACTTCTGTTAGTGTTGTATATTTTGCTAAATCGTATGATTTTGATAAGTTCTTTTGTTTTTATAATGTGTCGTCCCTGATTTGGTTTGTTTATTTTGTAAGTTTTACATTATAAACTAACTAAGAACTTCCATTACAGGTTGAGCTTGGAGTTACAAGAGGTTAAAAGTCACAATTTCTAGGCAAAGACTTGGAGATGAACACCATGGTAATTACTGTACTTGCGTGTGCCCCTAACATGTTATTCTTGATCTTAAAATCTATACAGTAGAGTACTATTAAAACAAACAAAAAAACAAAAAAATGGGGATTGGGCCAGAGTAAATATACTAATCCATTTTTATTATTTGTCTAGGTGGTTCTAGCGGCCGTAACGAGAACACCTGGAAATCTTCTATGAATTAAAGTCGACCTAGCTTGATTGTACAACTTGTGGCTTCTGTCAACAACACAGTGAAAATATTACAGTTCTTCAGCGGGAGGTTAGTGCATCAGTTTATTGTAAAATAATACCATTAACTCTTCCAGTAAGGGTGATCTATATATTTGTATTTATTCTGATAGTTCTTTTGCGTTTATCTTGTGTCGTCCCAGTTTTGGTTTGTTTGTTTTGCAAGTTTTACATTATAATAAAAGTAAAATAGTATGAATAAATTGCTAGTGACTTTCTTTTAATTATCAGTTGACCAATCAGATGAGTTAACCACTTCATAAGAAACTATACTTGTAATTCAATCACAGGCATTATATTTCCATGTATAAGATCACAGAGAGCAACAGAACTAATGTGGGCAACTGTACAACCCCTGAATTACTTTACTGTTAAATTAAAATGTAAAACTTGCAAACTAAACAAACCAAAATTGGGACAAGGACAATATAAAGTCAAATTAAATTATCAAAATCGCTATGTGGAAACAACGCTTACTAAAATGAAAATTATTAAATAAAAGAACACAATCCACCACATAGGGTGTACATTACTACATGAGCAAGTTAATCTGTTTCCCAAGCAAACTAATCTCACATATAACAACGCACTATCGTCACGTTAAAGGAAGTAGTCAAGTTTGGGAAGTCCGGGACGTTCTGGCAAATTTTACTAAACTCTGCATGAATAAAGAAACTACATGTTAAATGTCAAAATATTATTTAAAATCAAATCTGCAACATGACAAGACATTAACAATATTAAAAAATACAAATATTGATAAGATATCTATACTATTACAAAATAATATATAAAATACAGTACAGCACTCACTAACGATAGTGCTATCGGGTAGGTACCTGTAAGCATAGCATGCCTCAAGTGACCCCTATCAATAACTACCCTACAAATAACCTACATTTATAGCACAAATAAACTAAGGAAATCACAAAAGTAAGCAATTGATACTATCGACAATGAATACATATAATATAAAGAGAAATAATTGCAAAATATGAAGTAACAACAGATTTAAACAAAGAGTACTCTTTTAACAAGAACAATACATTTAAAAAATCATCAATATTAATAATAATAATAATAATAATAGAAAAAGAAAAAGATAAACAATAAATACAGACAAAAAGTAAGCAGAGGTTATACAAGAAACTTCAAGTTAAAAATGCTTGATTAAAATTATTGATGTCAAATTTTAGAATACAGTCACAATAATTGACCCTAAAAAGATTAAATTTATGGAACAATTTACTTGCCTCAAAACCTCTGTCCACTAAGAGTCTGTATAGTAACCTAGCTCTAGCCCAAAAGTCATCTACTTTAGTGCAGATTTTACAAAATCTTATTAATTGGGAATAAAAACAATTATAAGTGATTTTACTATCGATATTACTACTAGGGAAAGGAAAGTTTATTACGTTAAAATTAAAATCATCAACTTTGTGATATACTTTAAGTATGCACTGTTCATTAACAATCTCTATATTTATATCAAGAAAATTTTCAACTTTATAATTTACGTTACATTGTGTGAGGGGAATAGAATTAGGGTAAATAAGTTTAGCAACTTGATTAAAATTTAACAAATTGCAAACAAGAATATCATCAATATATCTACTATTATTACTTAACAGTTTAGCAAGTGCTAATTTTTCTGGAATTTTATTTTTCTTGCTACTGTCAACTAAGTCTTTTATATATTTAAATTCTAAAGCAAGCAAGAATAAGTCTGCAATTAAAGGGCTAGCATTTCCACCCATAGGAATTCCTAATATTTGTTTGAAAATGTACGGCCCGAATCTAACATAAGTATTGAAAAGGAGGAATTTAAGGGCATCTTTAAGTTTAGTTCTATCAAAATATACAGAACTAGTGGGAGTAGAGCTAAGTGATGCATTATTAAAATATGTATAAACATTTATGAAATAATTACCATTCCTAACGAACCTGTCAAAGTGCAAATCTATAATAAAGCAAAGCTCTGAATATACTAAATCTAAAGGCAAATTGGTATACAAAGTTGAAAAGTCGAAGCTATGTACCGAGGTAACTTTCGGCATGGTATTTATTTTATCAATAACTTCTAACGAATTGTCAACACTCCAATAATAGTTAATGCCAGTTCTTCTCATGATGGTATTACAATATCTTTTATGAGTACTTTTAATGTATTTTAAACAATTTACTACTTGTTCTGATAGAGTTTTAGTGGTAGCAAATTTTGCTCCGGCAATAAAGCGATATTTATAAGGTCTTTTATGAAATTTAGGTAACATGTATAATTTTGCAATGCACTTGTTCTTATCAGAAAGTTTAATATCAAATATTATATTTTTCTTGGTATGTTCATCGATTAAGTTATCAATATTCAGATTATTTTGAATTTCATAAACAGAATTACCGCAAATATTTTGACGTAATATGTTACCCTTAATACCTAATTCTTTTTTCATATTTTCAAGATAAAATTTCTTACATGTGAAGCTATAATTATTGCTGGCTTTATCTACTGTAGTGATTACAAAATGTTTATGTAAATTTATTAAATCAGCTTTAAGCTTATTATAATTATAGTCTATAAAATCTGAAAGATTAAATTCATTTTTAAGCGAGAAAATTTTATTTCTAATTAACTTAATTAATAATTTAGACCATGCTTCTAGTTCTCTCGCATTGCAGCACGCAATTATTAGAAAATGTATTAGAAAACCTAAGTAGAACACTGGAAACCACATACAACATAGCCCTAGGACTTAGCACCCATAAAAAGGTAAATGTCTGAACTTGCACTACATACAAAAAGATACAAAACATACAATGGTTTAGTGTCATTTTTCCATTACATGCATTGTAACGGCTCAGACGGGGTTACCTTTCAGTAGTTGGAGTGTACTGTAGTACAATAAAGTCCCACCACAGCATTGCCCCACCAAGTCATCCCTGTGGCTGATGTTGGTATATAGTGCTAACCGTGCCTCAGCAAGACTCAACAGAGTCCCCCTGCAGCACTTGCACCTGCAGTATCTGCAACCACACCAGCCAAAGGCGGCTTTCTAGGGCCTTTCCTAGCTGATGCTGAGAGGATTGGGTTCTAGTCATGTGGTGATGGGCTGGTCTATCAGAGTGAGAACTGAGCGATCTCTGCCATACCCATAGCTTACTCTGACTGTTCCTTTTACTTATATATTTTCTAGATCTCAAGTGACGGCATCTCTTCTGTGGATTGACCTCCCAATCTACCAAGATTGAAAGCCAAAGCGTCACATTTTTCCTTTGCCCCTCAACTTTCTCTTCATAATTGCTGAGGGGCACAGGGCCCTGGGTGGGGCTTTGGTTTCCCGGGCGTTTCCGCACCCTCCTCAGCTCCCCGCCATGGAGTGGCTTCGGTCACCTAGGCTTTATTGTGGTCGGCAGGGAGGGTTCTGTGGGGGCGCTCGGTTATGGCCTTGGCCTTGCTCGGGGACTTGGGGCTGTTCGGCCAGGCAGCTTGGGGAACAACAACAACAACAACACCAGCCTTAACATGTTACAAAAAACAAAAAAAACATAACAAGACTACTGTATATTAGGCAATTTGGACTATAGAACAATAAAGTCCTGCCCCAACACTGCTGCCGACACAGGTGTGGTGCCAAACAACGTCCAGGTAAGATTCAGTACCCGGTGGCACCTATCCGCACCCCACCAGCCTCGGCAGTGCCATACCAAGACAGTGCTAAGATAAAGGTTGGTCCACAAGTCTATCGCCATCCCCCTTATTAGTCGCCTTGTATGACACGCAGTAGGATGCATGAGGCATATTATTTTTTTCCTCCACCATTAGATGAAGGCCCCCTTATCCCCAGGGGGGTAATGGATATAAAATTGTAGTCATGTACTTAACCTTTAACTGTCTTGATGTTGAAATGGTTAGAGTGTTTAAGATCTTTATGTGGTAACCCAGGTTTGAATCCCGGAAGGATCACATGTTTTCATTAATTTCATTGGGAGGTGTTTGGTGTTGGGAGTGAAATAAATTAAATTATTCCTCTAGTCTTAGATAAGTGTTGCCTTTTGTATTTGTGTTTAACCCTTTGAAGATTATGACACATTTTGACAATCTATTCTGGCCATCTTTAGATAAATGTATGCAATTTTGGAAGGATCTGTGGGAATTATAAGGCTATAAGACTAGCTCAATTAACCCTCTGACTTCCATCTACCCATCCTAATCTGAATATTATTGTCTAATAATAGCCAAACAAACAGAATAAATGCGTGATCGGGTCTCGAAACAGTTAATGCTAAAGTTTTGACTATAATTTGTAAGCGGTGAATCCTTGTCTACCCCCAGGTCAGTGATGTATCGGAGAGAAAGTTAGACAGACATAGATTGATTGATTAATTGAAATTTTTATTTAGTCTAAGACAGTTACATTATATAAAGAATAATAAACAAATTTGCAGACAAAGCTCTTTGATGAATCTAGTTAATCTTTTAAGAGCCCTTAGTTGAAAACAAAATACTGATGTTCATACTGTAGTAAATTATTTGATTATTAGCATTAATATTTACATACAATTATGGTATACTGTACATAAGATTATACTGTACACTTAAAATACATACACAAATACAAACATACATACGTACACATACATATAAAAACATATACAGTACTAGTACTGTACATACAAATACAAAATATGCAAATGCATACAAACACTTAAATCTATTTACATAAACAGACATGATAGATAGGGGATGAGGTTACGTATAAATAAATCTCCAGTTCCATGCAAGGATAGAACCACCCCAAATACCCCGGGGGAGTGCTGGAGCGACCTTGGTGACCCTGGTCTCTGGGTATTCTCCTGGGTGACCTAGATGCGTGTGAATTTTGTGTTTTGTCTGTGTTTGTTCGCTGTTTTGTCTTGTGTTTTGTGTTTTCCTGTTCTTGCTCTGTCTTGAGTCAGCCACCCCCAAGACAAAAAACAAAAAAAATAGGAAAAGTGGGGATTGGGCCTGAGCATATAGATAGATAGATAGATATTTTCTAAGTGCTCGACCTTTATCTACCCCCAGGTGAGTGGTGTTTCGGAGCCGGTAGTGTCAAGTGGCAGCAACTGGACCTTTACCATGAGCGTGACCAGCGATGCCGTGGTGCTCTTTGTGTGGCTCGAAACAGACGTTGCTGGCATCTTCTCCGACAACGGCTTCAGTGTAGGTCCTCTTCTACGCCGACAAGGAAACCGCCTACAGCGAACTGGAGGCTTCACTAACGGTCCTCTCCCTCACTGATACGTACAGTCGGCCTAATAAGTGATG
Organism: Paralithodes platypus; assembly: GCA_032716605.1. Classification (NCBI taxonomy): domain Eukaryota; kingdom Metazoa; phylum Arthropoda; class Malacostraca; order Decapoda; family Lithodidae; genus Paralithodes; species Paralithodes platypus. Next base: position 14,672,470 of record CM064519.1, on the reverse strand, counting down.
TCTCGGCACCAATTATGTTTTGATCAATAAATGGTATCCGCATTATTTACACATGATTTCTTCTTTTTGAGTGAGATATACAACCATGTTCCTACACTTACCCACCCTATTCAACATCTGACAGACATTAATACAGCACAGAGTGAGCCAAATGTAATGACAGCTGAGACATGACTTATTAATGCCACCGTACACCACACAGGCTCAGAGGGATCAGGAGGGACTCAGAGATCATGCCTTCCAGCCCAACGACCTCAATAATGTCGTACGTTGCTTAAAATACATTAAAAGTACAGTACTCATAAAAGATATTGTGATTCCATCAAGAATAGAACTGGCATTAACTATTATTGGAGTGTTAACAATTCATTAGAAGTTATTGATAAACTTAATACCATGCCGAAAGTTACCTCAGTACATAGCTTTGACTTTTCAACTTTATACAGTACCATATAACAATTTGCCTTTAGATTTAGTGTTTTCAGAACTTTGCTTTATTATAGATTTGCACTTTGACAGATTTGTTAAGAATGGTAATAATTTCATAAATGTTTATTCATATTTTAATAATGTGTCACTTGGCTCTACGCCCACTAGTTCAGTATGTTTTGATAGAACTAAACTTAAAGATGCCTTTAAATTCCTCCTTTTCAATACTTATGTAGACCTAAACTTAAAGATACCTTTAACCCTTAACCTCTGAAGTGCGCATGGGGGTAATTGGAAACGTCCCCCCTGTGCTGACGTATTTGAGGTGTTTCCGTCACTAATATATTCATTGTGGCATTAATACTTATCCATATGCGCCTATTATGGGTTGATTATAAAGGTATTAACCTGAAACAACAATAAAACGAGTGAAAACAGCGTTTGGATGGTCAAAATCGGAGATATAGCCCCCGAGTTGTATAATGTATGGGTGAGGCAATCTGCTTTCCCGCCAATTTCCCCCAAGGCCACTGAGACACAGTCGATCGATACTCTCTCTCTCTCTCTTGCACTCGCTTGCCATCAGTGATGACAACACCCTGCTTGCAACTCGCTAATGTTAGCACGAAAATATACCTCAGAATAAGGGAATAACAGGGAAAATAGGTGATAACTGAAGGAGAGGAGGGAAGGAGGGGAGGTAGAGGACTGAGATTTTGCATGGCCCAGGGGCCAAAATTTTTTTTTTTTTTTTTTTTTTTTCGATGTCAAAAGTTGATTTTTTTTTTCACTCACTCATAAGAGTCTCCCCGCAGTCCGCCGGGGGAACTCTTAAGAGTCTCCCCGCAGTTCCCGGGTTAACCAACGGCGCACGACATCTGTCGAGTTAAATAAATGTGGACTAGGCCTATGTGGCAGTGCACCACTTATGTTGAGTGCCATTTTCAGCACGTAATGTTGCTGAGAGAGAGAGCTGAGCGGTGGGACGAGCGTAGTAACCTTATGACTGCTCCTCACGACCACCGTGGATGTACTAAACTGTATACCACCTTCCTCCCCCCTCTTTCACTCGCTACACAGGGAATTATGTTCGGAAATTACCTTATTTTAGGTTTTTTGCACTCGTGTTGCACGATCGTTGCAAGAGAACCAGTGGTCGTACAAGGATGGTTCGGGTGTCATTGGAAAGCTCTGTTTACGCCCTTTCAGGGATAGATACTTGTTTTATGCTCTGGGTCTTGTTTATGCATGAAAATGAGCACGGAAACAACCCTATTTAGGGTTAAAAAAACAAACGCTGGGCGGCACAGTGTAAAATACCCTACCACCCGCTCTTTGTGTGTTAAATTCCTCCTTTTCCATACTTATGTAGAATTAAACTTAAAGATACCTTTAAATTCCTCCTTTTCAATACTTATGTAGAACTGAACTTAAAGATACCTTTAAATTCCTCCTTTTCAATACTTATGTTAGATTCTGGCCCTACATTTTCAAACAAATATTAGGAATTCCTATGGGTGGAAATGCTAGCCCTTTAATTGCAGATTTATTCTTGCTTGCTTTAGAATTTAAATTTATAAAAAGACTTAGTTGCCAGTAGCAAGAATAATAACATACATACATACATACATAAAATGTTAAGACTGAGTGTTCCACACATACGTGCAGTTTCAGTCTCTTGTCATAGTGGCGGCGTTCCAGGCAACCCTGTTAAGGGCGGCTTCACTTGTCAAGTTCTTGGATTTGAGATCGGCACGTATAGTCCGATCCCAGGTCTTCCTCGATCCAGCCCTTTGTGCAGCTCCCTCCACAATCACAGACCTGCATTTTTTCACCCAATTTTGTTCATCCATTCTCTCCACATGTCCATACCATCCCAGTCTACTTGTACGCATCACCTCGCTAATACTCTTTATACCTAAACGTCTCCTCATCTCACCATTTGTTATACTATCCTGTAGCCTGGCCCCACACATCCATCTCACCATTCTCATCTCATTACGTTCCATACTGTTGACATCCTCTACTTTAACGGCCCATGTTTCTGAGGCATACGTCATTGCACTTCTAACACATGAGGCATACATCTCAGAAAAATTAGCAGTTGCTAAATTGTTAAGTAACAATAGTAGATAATTATATCAATGATCTTCTCGTTTGCAATATGTTCACATTTTAATCAAGTTGCTAAATTTATTTATCCTAATTCCATCCCCCTCACACAAGGTAGCGTAAATGATGAAATTGAAAATGTTCTTGATATACTGTAAATATACAGATTTTTAATGAAAAGTGCATACTTCAAGTACGTATATCACAAAGTTGAAGATTTTAATTTTATTGTAATAAACTTTCCTTTCCCTAATAGCAATAGCAATATTGAAATAACTTATAATTGTTTTTATTCCCAGCTAATAAGATTTTGTAAAATTTGCACTAAAGTAGATGACTTTTGGGCTAGAGCTAGGTTACTATACAGACTCTTAGTAGAAAGAGGTTTTGAGGCAAGTAAATTTGTTGCATAAATTTAATCTTTTTAGGGTCAATTATTGTGACTTCTAAAATTTGAATACAAGTTTCTTGTATTTGTGTTTATCTTGTGTCGTCCCAGTTTTGGTTTGTTTATTTTGCAAGTTTTACATTATAATAACCTCTGCTTGCTTTTTGTCTGTATTTATTGATTGTTTATCTTTTTCTATTATTGTTTTTTTCTAAAATGTATTGTTCTTGTTAAAAGAGTACTCTTTGTTTAAATCTGTTGTTGCTTCATATTTTGCAATTATACTTTATTTTATTGTATCTATTCACTATTTGATAGTATCAATTACTTGCCTTTACGATATCCTTCATTTATTGGTACTATAAATGTAGGTATGTATGACCCTTTTCGTCTTGATGAACCAAGGGCTTTCCAGCAGTCTTCTTTCTTTGAGAGGTCATTCTCCTACATGGCTCCGAGGTTGTATAACAGGTTGCCGCTGTCCATGAGACAACTGAGTTCTGTTGAATGCTTCAAGAGACAACTTAAGACTTTTCTCTTTGAGAGAAGCTATGATCTTGAGAGAGGTGTCATGACAGATGGCTATAGAGTTTAGGCTATTTTGCCACTGCTAGTGATTGTTAAATGTGTGTTGTATATAAGCCTTCTTTTGATGCATTGATTTTGTTCTTTTTTCTTTCTCTTTTCGAGCGCTAGTGAATTCTTCGGTAAAATTGGCGCTTATGAGAAATAAGTAACATGCTTATAATTATTATTATTATTATTAGGTTATTTGTAGGGTAGTAATTGCCGACTTGCAAGTTTCGTTCTATAAGGAAGTTGGAGCTGTAGACAACGATATTTTAAAATTAAAATGTAAAACTTGCAAACTAAACAAACCAAAATTGGGACAAGGACAATATAAAGTCAAATTAAACAGAATCTACAGCAAAAATACGGTCATAGAACATATAAAACCCAATTCAACATACCATTTATCCATCAGAAACGTAGATTATTATTGCATTTCTGTTTAATATCGATGTTTACGGCGCCAACTTCCTTATAGCCAGAAACTCGCAAGTGGTCAATTGGTAGGGGTCACCTGTACATGCTATACATACAGGTACACTCAGATACCATAGTCTCTAGCCCACTCATATGAAATTGGGGACCACATATGTTTTTCTTTATGCAATTATAACTATCTGGATTGATTTTTGGATAGAACTTTCTTTTCAATAAATAGTACAGTATATATATAGTTTTGTAGTTGATTTATAGAACATTATATTGATAAGTTGGTTTATAGAGATATACTTCCATAGTTAGAAATAGGTGAAATCCAGGAATATTTATGAGTGGGCTAGAGACTATGGTATCCGAGTGTACCTACCCGATAGCACTATCGTTAGTGAGTGCTATATATATTTTGTACCATTGTTAATATATTGTCAAATTGAGAATTTAGTTTAATAGAAAATGTTTACATAAATTGTAGTTTCTCTATTCATACAGAATTTAGTCAAATTTACCAGAACGTCACAGACTTCCCAAATTGACTAATTCCTTGAATGTGACGATAGTGCGTTGTTATATGTGCAATTAGATAGCTTGGGAAACAGATTAACTTGCTCATGTAGGCTAGTGATGTACACCCTGTGTGGTGGATTGTGTTATTTTATTTCAAAATTTAATTTTATTAAGCGTTATTTCCACATAGCGAGTTTGATGAGTTCTATTGCTTTTATCTTGTGTCGTCCCAGTTTTGGTTTGTATATTTTGCAAGTTTTTTATATATCTATCTATTTACTCAGGCCCAATCCCCACTTTTCCTATATTATATATATATATATATATATATATTTTTTTTTTTTTTTGGGGGGGACTCAAGACAGAGCAAGTTTTACATCATAAAATCACTGTGGAGGTAACACATTGAAGATTTAGCAAAACAATACTATGAAATAATAAAACTCAAAACCACCATAATATATTCCTGTTTCACATTACGGTTGTATGGCATTAAAGCCGGTATCACACAAACGCTTTTTAACTCAACATTTATCCTCAACACTGGTCTGGCAGCTCATGAGATAAACATTTAATATTTTTCTGTCACCTAAGTTCATCTATCATCTTTCAAGTTTCAGATACCAGTGTAAAATACTCCAGAAATGTTGCCAGAAAATTGTTGATCATCGAATGTTGACTATAAAATCTCTTGTGTGATACCGGCTTTACTCTGTGATAATAGTATAAATGCTGTAGGCAAAGCTGTGATTATTTATTTTGTATCTGTTATCTATTCCAAGTGCAATTAATACTTGTGCAAAGTTCACAGTTTGAGCTATAGTATTGTGATACCATTGTGCATATGAAGAATTTTATAGCTGCATTTTATAAGAAATTAATGTACAGTATTTATAAAGCATTTCGGGGCCGGCGACTGGGGCTTGATGGGGGAGTGTCTGGGGTTTTCCCTCTCCCTCTCCCTTCAAGCTTTTGTCGTTGGCTTAACTACTTGTGCGTAGTTTTTCATTCCTCTTTCTCTGTTTTTTGCCTTCTGTTCTTATTCTGTCCCATTTGGTTGTCCTCAGGCAGCCTATATCACATGCCTCCCTGGCCTGGCTAGGTACAGTAGTAGGCCCCTGACCTGATTTGTCTCTGGTCGTTGATGCGGCCGAGCTGACTTGATTCCCCTCAGTAGTTATTTTTTTGTCTACCCTTGTCCCGATCTTTAATTTTTCACCCTTGATTACTTCTTGGTTGGTGCTGCAGTGTAGCAGTTCTTGCATCCTTCGGCCCTGCCCTATAAGAGCTCTGCTGTAGAGCTCATGTGGTCTGGCTGAAATGGCGAGAAATGTCTGCGTGTCTTCATCTTCCTAGATTTGTTCACCTCCTGCCCTTCCCTATCTACCTTGACTTGATTAGTTGTCCATCTTGATCTAATCCTTCAGGCCAGCCCTATGAGAGTTCTTTTGTGGAACTCACTGGTCTGGTTAAACTAATTGTATATAAACAAAAACAAATGTATGTTATGTACAGTACTGTATATTGATATTTGATATATTATATTGTTTTATTGGATGCAATATGGTGTATTCTTTATTCCCTTGACTTGTGTCTTATTACATTATGTTTGTACAGTTGAGGTTAATAAGTGTTGTCAGTTATTTCACAAAGTTTCGGACACTGACTAATACTCTGAGGGATAAGCACTTTTCCCAGTAACTATAAAGATACCAATAACACTTGTTGAGCGAAAACCACTGGAATCTATGACAACACTTAATACCCCCGATTGTACAGTATGTATATACTCAGGCACATACCCCATAGCTGGGGGTGGCCGACTCGAGACAGAGCCCGACAGAAACAACATTTAAAGTTCCGATTCTTAGTGTCCGGGACCACTTTCGCGTTCACTCGCCCCTTACTCTGTCTCGTCTAGTATATAACGAAATTACCGTATTTTAGCGATTTTGCCCTTCGGTTGCACGATCGTTGCAAGACAACCAGTGATCGTAGAAGGATGGTTCTGGTGTCATTAGAAAGCTCAATTATCACCCTTTCACGGATACATACTTGTATTACGCTCTGGCTCTTGTTTATGCATGAAAAAGAGCACGGAAACAACGCCATTTATGGTAAAAAAAAAAACGCTGGGCGGCACGGTCAAATATACCGCCTAGGCCGCTCGTTGAGTGTTAACAGGGTTGCCTGGAACGCCACCATTAGGACAAGAGACTGAAACTGCACGAATGTGTGGAGCACTCAGTCTTAAAATGTTATGTATGTATGTATGTACGGTACCGGTATGTATGTATGTACTCTACTAACAACCCTCGCTGGTCTGATTATTTCAAGTATTTATAAAGAAGTAGCAGAAAACCAAAAAGGGCGAATGCCTTACTGGAAGGAATAAACCTGAGGGGTCCGGGCGTACTGTTAAAAGTAAGTTTCGATATCGAACAGTGGGGCTTTGGCGTACTTACAAAAGATTTCATCATCATCATAATCTCCGACGCCTTGTTTCCCCTTGGGAAACCCCCGCTAAAGGATGGCTATGACAGAAACATCTCCAGGCTACTTTGTCAAGACATGCCTCCTTTGCCCGTGCCACAATGCCCCTTCCCTAAAACTTGCTCTTCCATTCCAAAGGACTCATACACTTCCCAATTACTTGTCCCATCTATCCTATTCACACCAGCTGCCATTCTGAAAAAGCTCATCTCCACAGCTCTCAGTTTGGAGAGGTCCTCGTCACTTGCTGTCCATGTTTCACTTCCATATGAGTGTTGGAAGCAGCACACTGTTTCTCAGTGACTGTTTAACTTCCTGACTAACCATTCTTGGTGGTTGTTTACTGTATATATAGATGGAGTCATGAAAGAAATACTATCAAGAGCAGTGGATGTTGGTGTATCGCTGAAAAGGGAGGGAATTGAGTGGAAGCTACCTATACTGCTGTTTGCGGATGATACAGTTCTGATGAGTGATAATGAATGGGAGTTGCAGGGTCTGGTAAATAAGTTTGGAACAGTGTGCAAAAAACGGAATTTGAAGGTAAATGCGGGGAAGAGCAAGGTTATGGTCTTCGAAATGGGTGAAGTCACAGAGTGTGAGGTGAAGCTGAACGGTCAGGCTATGGAGATCGTCAACTCTTTTAAGTGTCCTTGTCCCAATTTTGGTTTGTTTAGTTTGCAAGTTTTACATTTTAATTAAAGTATCTGGGCAGTGTGTTGAGTAAAGATGGGACTATGGATGAAGAAGTGCGGGAGAGGGTACAACAGGGGAAGAGGGTTGTAGGAACGCTGAAAGCAGTAACAAGAAATAGAGTGGTCAGTATGGAAGTGACAGTGTGGTAATCCCAACACTGACTTACGGAAGCGAAGCATGGACGTTGGTTGAGAGACTCGGACCAAGAGTGAGAGCAGTGGAAATTAATTACCTAAGAAGTGCGTGCGGAGTTACATGGAGGGATAGACAGACTAATGAGGAAGTAAGAAGGAGGTGTGGTGTGGAGGTAAATGTGCTGGAAAGTGTGAAAAGGAACAACTTGAGATGGTTCGGCCATATGGAACGTATGGAAAGCGAGAGAATGACTAAGAGGGTGTACAAGAGCGAGGTGGAGGGACAGAGAGGGAGAGGTAGACCGAAAGAGAGGTGGAAGGATGGAGTGAGGAAGTATATGAACGAAGGCAGTGCTGGTTGGGGGGAGGGGCATCGACTGACTGGGGACAAAGGTGCATGGGGGCGGTTCGTTTGTGGCCACCCCTTCGGGGATCGCGGCGTCAGGCAATAGATAGATAGATAAACCATTCTTCCTTTGAGAATACTATCAAGTTCTCCAATCACCTTTCTCCCTTGCATTTATCTCTCTTTTATCTCACTCTCCATTTTACCATATTTGCATAGTATGGTACAGCTCCCAAATACTTGAAGCTTTCAAACTCTTCCAGTACTTAATTTTTCATTTTTATTTTACAACTTCTTAATTCTATATTTTGCCTTAAAATCTATGGTTTCATGCATTCTTCTCTCAAACACCATTACAGTACCTTATATTTCCCTACATTGACCTTTAACTTTCTCTTTTCGCACACCCTGTCAAAGTCTGTGACCACTTTCTGAAATTCTTCTACATTTTCCGCCAACAGGACTGCATCATCCGCATATAGGCATGTTAAAATCTTCCATGCTGTTCCCTTTGATTCCAGTCTAGCTCCAACCCCCATTGATCCCGCCCTAAATTCTCTAATCACTCCATCCATGTATATATTGAACAACCAAGCTAACATGACACATCCCTGTCTTACTCCTACCTTGACCTCAAAGCTTTCACTTAACTTATCCCGTACCTTCACATTTGCCATTGCATTCCTATAAGATTTTACTGCTATTAGCAACTTTCCTCCCACACCATATACTGTTAACATATCCCACAGACCTTCCCAGTCTACTTTGTCTTAGGCTTTTTCTAAATCCATGATTGCTGTATAGTTTTCTGTTCTTGGCCAGATACTTCTCTACTAACAAACGCATTGAGGCTATCCGGTCAACGCAGCCCCTGCCCTTTCTGAAACCTCCCTGTTCCTCTCCTATTTTGTCATCCGTTATCTTCTGCAGTCTCTCTGTTACTACTCTTGCATATACCTTTCCAGGTATGCTAAGCAAGCTAATTCCCCTATAACTCTTACACTCCTCTTTACTACCCTTCCCTTTGTACAAGGGTACTATCACTGCTTTCCTCCAGTCCTCTGGTACACTTTCCTTTTCCCATGCTAATTTACATAACCTATGCATTATGTCAACAGCTTCTTCTCCTCCATATCTCAGCATCTCACCTGGGATGTTATCTACTCCAGCAGCTTTGCCCATTTTAAGTCTATTGATTGCTTCTTTTACTTCTTCTCTGCTTATCTGGCTTTCAACTACCCTGTTTATTCTACCTCTCTCCATTCCCATGGATGAGATTTTTGCCTTCCCGCTAAGCTACTAAAATTATCTTTCCATACTTTCACCAAACCATCACCCTTCACTACCTTCCTATTCATGTCCCTCATTCTACCACCTGAGACACTCTCAGTCTTCTTCCCTCTGGCTTCTTTAACAGCTTTGTAGTATGCTTTCTTGTCATTCAGAAACTATTCACTAATCTTTTTCCCATATTCCTCATCTGCCTTCCTTTTAGCGTCTTGTATCGTCCTCTTCACTCTTTGTTTCAAATATTTATATTCTTCTTTCCTCGCATCTCTAGGTATATTCTTTTGCAGCATCAAACTACAGACCAATAGCTATAACTTCCACTCTTGGTAAAGTCTTTGAAATTATATTAAATAATCACATAATTAAGCATCTTGAGAATAATAAATTAATCAGTGATAGGCAATATGGTTTTAGACGATGTCGATCAACTGCAGACATTCTTTGCCTTCTTACGCATCAAATCAACCAAGCTACAGACCAACACTACAGCCTTGCATCATTAGTTCCACTAATTTCTTCTTATCTTCATAACAGAAAAATACGTGTAATGGTAGATGGCCTTTATTCTCAATTTCACTCAATAAATGCTGGTGTTCCCCAGGGATCAGTTTTGGCCCCAACTCTGTTCCTCATTCATATCAACGATCTCATATCTACCACTCATAATCCAATACATTCCTACGCAGATGACTCAACACTCCACAGTTCCTTCACATTTACCAATTCTTTCACCCAACCCGATCTTATAAATTCAAAAATAAACACTGAAATTTCTCTGAACCAGGACCTTTCTAGAATTAATGAATGGGGACAAAAGAATCTAGTTTCCTTTAATGCACAGAAAACCAAGTACATTCAATTTTCTAACCGACAGAATCTCACTATCTATCTATTGCCTGATGCCGTGATCCCCGAAGGGGTGGCCACGAACGAACCGCCCCCATGCACCTCTGTCCCCAGTCAGTCGACGCCCCTCACCCCAACCATCACCGCCCTCGTTCATGTACTTCCTCACTCCATCCTTCCACCTCATATTCGGTCTACCTCTCCCTCTCTGTCCCTCCACCTCGCTCTTGTACACCCTCTTTGTCATTCTCTCGCTTTCCATACGTTCCATATGGCCGAACCATCTCAAGTTGTTCCTTTTCACACTTTCCAGCACATCTACCTCCACACCACACCTCCTTCTTACTTCCTCATTAGTCTGTCTATCCCTCCATGTAACTCCGCACGCACTCCTTAAGTAATTCATTTCCACTGCTCTCACTCTTGGTCTGAGTCTCTCAACCAACGTCCATGCTTCGCTTCCGTAAGTCAGTGTCGGGATTACCACACTGTCATGCAAAGACTTCTTCACTTCCATACTGACCACCCTATTTCTTGTTACTGCTTTTAGCGTTCCTACAACCCTCTTCCCCTGTTGTACCCTCTCCCGCACTTCTTCATCCATAGTCCCATCTTTACTCAACACACTGCCCAGATACTTAAAAGAGTTGACGATCTCCATAGCCTGACCGTTCAGCTTCAACCCCTTTCGAAGACCATAACCTTGCTCTTCCCCGTATTTACCTTCAAATTCCGTTTTTCGCACACTGTTCCAAACTCATTTACCAGACCCTGCAACTCCCATTCATTATCACTCATCAGAACTGTATCATCCGCAAACAGCAGTATAGGTAGCTTCCACTCAATTCCCTCCCTTTTCAGCGATACACCAACATCCACTGCTCTTGATAGTATTTCTTTCATGACTCCATCCATATATACAGTAAACAACCACGGGGACATCACACACCCCTGTTTCAAACCAACATTCAGGTCAAAGAACTCGCTCTGCTCACTCTCCACACGTACTGCCGCCTTTGCACCCTCATACATGCTCTTCACTGCTTTCAGCAACTTGCCCTCTACTCAGTGTATTCTTAGTACTTTCCACAAACCTTCTCTATCCACTCTGCCATAGGCCTTCTCCAAGTCCATAAAGGCAACATACACCTTTTGTTTCTTCTCCACAACACAATTCAGGGTAAAAATCTGATCTACACATCCTCTTCCCTTCCTAAAACCTCCCTGCTCATCGCCTATCCATTTCTCCGTTCTCACTCTTACTCTCTCAATCACTACCCTACTGTATACCTTCCCTACTATGCTTAGAAGACATATAGAATCTCACTGACTCCCATATATTTTTTAATGATGTAAATATTCCCACTTCCCCTAGTATTCACATTCTCGGTGTAACATTAACTACTAACTTGAGCTGGACACATTATGTTAGAAGCATTGCTATGCAGAGTTGATATTGATTAAATCAATTTGATTTAATCACTTGATTAAATCAATGATTTTTTTACCAAAAAAATCATGATTTTTTTGATTTTTTTGATCTGTGAATCAAGATAAAAAGAATTCTGAAGAGTTCTAACCTATGTACATAGTCAGATATTACCAAGTGCAGGTCTACCAGACTGCCATGTTTTCACTTTTACTTCAATATCTCTGGATTTTGGTCACAGCCTTGGGATCAATATTTTAAAGTAAACATCCACAAAGCTACTAGTCACTAAGTCTGTACTAATAATAACAGATTATTATTTTTCTGTAATTCTGTTCAATAATAGGTTTTGTAATATGATTTCTTGAGGATCACTGGCAACTCAGCCAGAAGCAGCAGTGTGGTCAGACAGTGAAACATGACTAGGACAGGAACAGATCAGGAGTCTGGGCTGAGGGCATGGATGAAACAGAATTGTTATAAATTCCTCTACTTGAATTACTACTCAATAGGGCGGGGGGATATTTTTAAAAAATCAAAAAAATCAAAAAAATCAAATAAATCAAAAACATCAAATAAATCAATGATTTTTTGATTTTTTTTAAAAAATCAAAAAAATCAACAACCCTGTTGCTAAGAATGCCTCTAAAAAACTGGGACTCCTGTACAGAGTTCGGGAATTCTTTACTGACGAGCAGTTGGCCGTAATATATAAAAGTCATGTGCGTTCTCAGGTGGATTACTGTTCACCTCTGTGGAGTGGAAGTGGAGTGGTTGCATTGAGGCAGTTGGACAAAATTCAAAATAAAGCTATTAGATTAATCAATAACCCTGCAATCACACAGGACCTTCCTACATTATCCATACGAAGAAACGTTGCATCCCTTGCATTATTCTACAGATATTTTCACAGCAATTGTTCCGAGGAACTTGCTTCAATTGTGCCGCCTCTCCACATCTTTCCCCGTAGAACTAGGGCAGCTGAGAGCGCCCATGAATTTACACTTTCTCCTCCACAATGCAGAACTTTTGCTTATCAGAATTCATTTATCCCCAGAGCTACTACTCTTTGGAATTCACTTCCCTCGAATTGCTTTCCACAAACTTACAATCTACAAATGTTTAAATCCAGTTGTTACAAAAATTTTATGAATGGAGGATGCCTTTAGGCACATGGACCCTTTTGTTTTATCTGTGTTTTTCCTTCCTCCGTTCATTGTCTCTTTTAAAACTAAAAAAAAAAAAAAAAAAAAAAAAACAGTACTCTTTCTCAACTCTTTCTTCTTTTTCACTATTTCTTCTATCTCTTTGCTAAACCATGCGTTACCTTTCTTCTTCCACATTTTAAATGTTTTCTTCCCGCATACTTTCTCAGCTGCTTTAGTCATGGAGTCTCTTGTACCTTTCCATACTTCGTCTACAGTATTTCCCAGATCTATCATCACATCCATGTCCTTTATGGTCTCCTTCAGGATATCCTTGTATTTTGTTGCATTACATTCTTCATTTAAGATTTGGGTTTAAATTTGTCCTAAAACTACTTAGAACTGCACAAGAGAAAGGTTTTTTGTCATGGCGGGTAGTCCACGGAAAACAAAACAACATACCCTCAAAATCAATCTGCTTGTTGACTTAATTTGCAAGCACAGCCCAAGTTAATAATGTAGATCGTAAGTCTTCGGCCGCCTGAATCGATGCACACAAGCAGTGGACAGTAAGATAAGACTGGTTACAATGGTGAAATAAATCAATACAGTAAATCAATTATCAATAATAATCCATAATCAATAGTTGCACGAGTGTTAACAAGATACAGTCGTGTGCCAGCCAGGGACTTCCTACGTCTGACAGGATTAGGTGTCTGCGGCATGACAGTGGTGGGCATCAGGTAGGTCCAAGCAAAAAAATTTGTTCACAATATAGAATACACTGGCACAACGCGGGCGGCGGGAGATTTGTCTGGGGGAGGATGCATAGTCGACCGTGAAATAGCACTGCGCAATACATCATCGGGTAATATGTTAATAAAAAAAACGCCCCAGATTTGCACCTCTCTGAACCCCCAAAATGCGCTATAATTATTTCTTAACGAAAATGGCGTTTTCCGCAATACACCTGTATAGGCACACCGCTTTATGGAAAAGTGCGTTATAGCAACGCTGACTACATACATACATAAAATTTTAAGACTGAGTGTTCCACACATAAGTGCAGTTTCAGTCTCTTGTCCTAATGGCGGCATTCCAGGCAACCCTGTTAAGGGCTGCTTCACTTGTCAAGTTCTTGGATTTGAGATCGGCGCGTATAGTCCGATCCCAGGTCTTCCTCGGTCCACCCCTTGGTGCAGCTCCCTCCACAATCACAGACCTGCATTTTTTCACCCAATTTTGTTCATCCATTCTCTCCACATGTCCATACCATCCCAGTCTACTTGTACGCATCACCTCGCTAATACTCTTTATACCTAAACGTCTCCTCAGCTCAACATTTGTTATTCTATCCTGTAGCCTGGCCCCACACATCCATCTCACCATTCTCATCTCATTACGCTCCATTCTGTTGACATCCTCTACTTTAACGGCCCATGTTTCTGAGGCATACGTCTGTAGGCATATGACTGTACTGTAAATAGATTTACCTGATGAAAAATTTGTTATTTTTATTATATAATGCCTATATTAGGTGGCTTCATGAACCTTAGCATGCATTTCATGTAAACAAAGGGGTAAAGTGGTGATGGGCTGGTCTATCAGAGTGAGAGCTGAGCAATCTCTGCCATACCCATAGCTTACTCTGACTGTTCCTTTAACTTATATATTTTCTAGATCTCAAGTGATGGCGTCTCTTCCGTGGATTAACCTCCCAATCTACCAAGATTGGAAGCCAAAGCATCACATTTTTCCCTTGCCCCTCAGCTTTCTCTTCATAATTGCTGAGGGGCACAGGGCCCTGGGTGGGGCTTTGGTTTCCCGGGCGTTTCCGCACCCTCCTCAGCTCCCCGCCATGGAGTGGCTTCGGTCACCCAGGCTTTATTGTGGTCGGCTTGGAGGGTTCTGTGGGGGCGCTCGGTTATGGCCTTGGCCTTGCTCGGGGCCTTGGGGCTGTTCGGCCAGGCAGCTTGGGGAACAACAACAACAACACCAACAACAACAAAGGGGTAAATCCCTATCTCAAACATCTCTGATTTCTACAGCTCCTTCTTCAGCTGAATAAAGTTGTTTAATTAAAATGTAAAACTTGCAAACTAAACAAACCAAAATTGGGACAAGGACAATATAAAGTCAAATTAAATTATCAAAATCGCTATGTGGAAACAACGCTTACTAAAATGAAAATTATTAAATAAAAGAACACAATCCACCACATAGGGTGTACATCACTACATGAGCAAGTTAATCTGTTTCCCAAGCAAACCAATCGCACATATAACAACGCACTATCGTCACGTTGAAAATGAATGAACGTCAATGAATGAAAGTGTCTAGGGAAGCTTTGGGTAATGGGAGAGGGAGAGAGTGAGTGAAAGATTAAGGGTAAATTATTTACATGTGTCAGGACAATTCTCAGGAAAGTCTATATCTAAAACAGTACCGGTATGATGCGAACATAATGAAGGGGTTAAAGTAAATATGACACTGGATTACTCTGAACTTACCTGGTGCCAATGTTGCGAACCGTGGGCGTGGAGACTTCCACACGACCACAGCTTCCTCCAACAAGATCTTGGTTCCCTGTGATGGGTCCAAGATGACTATTCCAGACAAGCATAGTCACGCACGCTGTCTCCCACCTCATCCTGCGGAGGGTTTGTGCGGTTATTATTAGCGCTTACAGTACCAGTGACGTCTATTTGTTTTTACATCAGCTGCATTTAGACGATTTCATGCTGCTTAGAAAGGATATATGGTAGCTAAAAGGATTAATTGAGATAGTCTGTTATCTCAGTTATGGGTCAACATCCTTCCTAAGATGAATAAAACCGACTAATACTTGCCCGAATATAATATACAGGATGTCACCGGTATTGAACGGGCTAAATAGTTACAGTACAGTAGTTAGTTATTCGTTTTTTTTCTCTCAATGTCAACCTTTCTCCATCACTCTCTCTCTCTCTTTGACTGTCATACATTAATTCTCTCTCACACACCCTTTCTCAAGATGGGTACCAGGGGCACTACATCTTCTCTAGGCAGGTAATGTCATATGAACTGTCTGAGATACAGTAAAAGATCTTGTGAAGGCTTCGCTTCCGTAAGTCAGTGTCGGGATTACCACACTGTCATGCAAGGACTTCTTCACTTCCATACTGACCACCCTATTTCTTGTTACT
Source organism: Paralithodes platypus (assembly GCA_032716605.1). Taxonomy (NCBI): domain Eukaryota; kingdom Metazoa; phylum Arthropoda; class Malacostraca; order Decapoda; family Lithodidae; genus Paralithodes; species Paralithodes platypus. Next base: position 14,656,465 of record CM064519.1, on the reverse strand, counting down.
GCTTTTAGCGTTCCTACAACCCTCTTCCCCTGTTGTACCCTCTCCCGCACTTCTTCATCCATAGTCCCATCTTTACTCAACACACTGCCCATATACTTAAAAGAGTTGACGATCTCCATAGCCTGACCGTTCAGCTTCACCTCACACTCTGTGACTTCACCCCTTTCGAAGACCATAACCTTGCTCTTCCCCGTATTTACCTTCAAATTCCGTTTTTCGCACACTGTTCCAAACTCATTTACCAGACCCTGCAACTCCCATTCATTATCACTCATCAGAACTGTATCATCCGCAAACAGCAGTATAGGTAGCTTCCACTCAAGCTTCCACCCTTTTCAGCGATACACCAACATCCACTGCTCTTGATAGTATTTCTTTCATGACTCCATCCATATATACAGTAAACAACCACGGGGACATCACACACCCCTGTTTCAAACCAACATTCAGGTCAAAGAACTCGCTCTGTTCACTCTCCACACGTACTGCCGCCTTTGCACCCTGATACATGCTCTTCACTGCTTTCAGCAACTTGCCCTCTACTCTGTATATTCTTAGTACTTTCCACAAACCTTCTCTATCCACTCTGTCATAGGCCTTCTCCAAGTCCATAAAGGCAACATACACCTTTTGTTTCTTCTCCAGATACTTCTCCACAACACAATTCAGGGTAAAAATCTGATCTACACATCCTCTTCCCTTCCTAAAACCTCCCTGCTCATCGCCTATCCATTTCTCCGTTCTCACTCTCACTCTCTCAATCACTACCCTACTTCCCTTCCCTACTATGCTTAGAAGACATATAGAATCTCACTGACTCCCATATATTTTTTAATGATGTAAATATTCCCACTTCCCCTAGTATTGACATTCTCGGTGTAACATTAACTACTAACTTGAGCTGGACACATTATGTTAGAAGCATTGCTAAGAATGCCTCTAAAAAACTGAGACTCCTGTAAAGAGTTCGGGAATTCTTTACTGACGAGCAGTTGGCCGTAATATATAAAAGTCATGTGCGTTCTCAGGTGGATTACTGTTCACCTCTGTGGAGTGGAAGTGGAGTGGTTGCATTGAGGCAGTTGGACAAAATTCAAAATAAAGCTATTAGATTAATAAATAACCCTGCAATCACACAGGACCTTCCTACATTATCCATACGAAGAAACGTTGCATCCCTTGCATTATTCTACAGATATTTTCACAGCAATTGTTCCGAGGAACTTGCTTCAATTGTGCCGCCTCTCCACATCTTTCCCCGTAGAACTAGGGCAGCTGAGAGCGCCCATGAATTTACACTTTCTCCTCCACAATGCAGAACTTTTGCTTATCAGAATTCATTTATCCCCAGAGCTACTACTCTTTGGAATTCACTTCCCTCGAATTGCTTTCCACAAACTTACAATCTACAAATGTTTAAATCCAGTTGTTACAAAAATTTTATGAATGGAGGATGCCTTTAGGCACATGGACCCTTTTGTTTTATCTGTGTTTTTCCTTCCTCCGTTCATTGTCTCTTCACCGCTTTATGGAAAAGTGCGTTATAGCAACGCTGACTGTACTGTATATAGATTTACCTGATGAAAAATTTTATTTTTATTATAAAATGCCTATATTAGGTGGCTTCATGAACCTTAGCATGCATTTCATGTAAACAAAGGGGTAAATCCCTATCTCAAACATCTCTGATTTCTACAGCTCCTTCTTCAGCTGAATAAAGTTGTTTAATGAATGAAAGTGTCTAGGGAAGCTTTGGGTAATGGGAGAGGGAGAGAGTGAGTGACAGATTAAGGGTATATTATTTACATGTGTCAGGACATTTCTCAGGAAAGTCTATATCTAAAACAGTACCGGTATGATGCGAACATAATGAAGGGGTTAAAGTAAATATGACACTGGATTACTCTGAACTTACCTGGTGCCAATGTTGCGAACCGTGGGCGTAGAGACTTCCACACGACCACAGCTTCCTCCAACAAGATCTTGGTTCCCTGTGATGGGTCCAAGATGACTATTCCAGACAAGCATAGTCACGCACGCTGTCTCCCACCTCATCCTGCGGAGGGTTTGTGCGGTTATTATTAGTGCTTACAGTACCAGTGACGTCTATTTGTTTTTACATCAGCTGCATTTAGACGATTTCATGCTGCTTAGAAAGGATATATGGTAGCTAAAAGGATTAATTGAGATAGTCTGTTATCTCAGTTATGGGTCAACATCCTTCCTAAGATGAATAAAACCGACTAATACTTGCCCGAATATAATATACAGGATGTCACCGGTATTGAACGGGTTAAATAGTTACAGTAGTTAGTTATTCGTTTTCTTTCTCTCAATGTCAACCTTTCTCCATCACTCTCTCTCTCTCTTTGACTGTCATACATTAATTCTCTCTCACACACCCTTTCTCAAGATGGGTACCAGGGGCACTACATCTTCTCTAGGCAGGTAATGTCATATGAACTGTCTGAGATACAGTAAAAGAACCTGTGAAGGCTTTTATTTTCTATCTTCCAACACCTCTGAACATACGCTAACATGTAAGGGGGTTTATTTTAGGACTCTTGATAACTCACTGTAACTTTTAGTAACCAAACTGGGTTGGATAATCAACCGGTCTTCTCATAAAAATCCCAAGGGATAGAACTCTGGACTAACCAGTTACTAAACTGGCACTCCACCACTGTGTCAAAAGAGGTACCCCATGTGGTTGAGTGATTTCAGCCAAGTGAGTTTATACATTCAGTATCTGACACCAGAACTTTAAATGTTGTTTCTGTTCGGGCTTGGCTCAAGTCGGCCACCCCAGCTATGGGGTATGTGCCTGAATATACTGTATACATATAGTTTTAGCTCTATTACAAACAGCCCGTAGATTCAACCGCTCAACACGGTAAAGTCAGGAGGTCTTATTCCAGATGGTGAGTGAGACAACGAAACAGTTTGAGTGTTGCAACTGGCTCATTTATGGTCTAACCTTCATAGACCCAGGATGCCTAGTTGTCCCCTCATGGACCGTTGCAAATCTGACGTCTATAAACTGCATCGCCAATCCCTCGCTGTCTCATCTCATTATCTAGGACCCTTTTTGCTCTCTCAAAAGATGCCTATTGAGCTGTTTACTCACTAGGCACTACCCCAATAGTATATTTAATATACATGGTATATTCCCTCCATGTAACTCTGCACGCACTTCTCAGGTAACTCATTTCCACCCCTCTCACTCTTGGGTATATTTATATATTATATTCTTTGGTTTCCACCCAAGACCTCCATAAAGCTTTAAAAATTATTTTGTACATTTTTTGGTAGAAAAGCCGGTTCCTCCTAAATTACAGCCTCATTATCGCTCGCCCGGCAAAATAGACACCTGAATGGCACAAGGGGACTTAAAATTACCAAATGGACTGAACATCTTATAATCTCAAAACTTTTTTTTTTTTTTTTTTTTAACCAGACCACTGAGCTCCATAAAAGAACTCTCATAGGGCTGGCCCGAAGGATTCAATCAAGATATATACGGTAACTAAACGAGTCAAGATAGATAGGGAAGGGCAGGAGGGGAACAAATCGAGGAAGGTGAAGACACGCAGACATTGCTCGCCATTTCACCAGTTCAGCCGGACCACATGAGCTCCACATCAGAGCTCTTATAGGGCAGGGCCGAAGGATGAGGCACGAACTGCTACACCGCAACACCAACCAAGAAGTGATCAAGGGCGAAGAATGAAAGATCAGGACTAAGGCAGAACATAAATCACAGCGAAAACAAAAAAATGCATTATCGAAGGGAATCAAGTCAGTTCGGCCACATCAGCAACTGAAGAGACAAAACGGGTCATGAGTCAACTACCTAGCCAGGCCAAGGAGATATGAGATATAGGCTGCCCGAGGACAGCATAAGAATAGAAGGGGAAAAACATAGAATGAGGAAAGAAAAACTACTAAAAATTAGTCAAGCTGATGACGAAAGCTCGAGGCGAGAGGGAGGGAAATAACCCAAGCCCTCCCCCATCAAGCCTCAGTCGCCGGCCCCAAAGCCCCCCCAACCGCGCCAAGGAGAGTAGTACCACGGGGGACTAATAAAGCTAAACATGAGGAAGAAGGGGGTCCAGAAAAACCATCCTTCCCCTTAATGAAGCTACTATTGTGTTACAATACAGGGCAGAAGTCAGTTAACTGGTTGTCTCAGTTGGTGACCACATTGGTAACTCAATTTAGTTATAATTATAATGAGAAGTACTGTATTAGAACATTATTACAATATACAGGGTGATTCTATATAGCATGTCGTAAATCAGAGAGTGATATCCTTAGACAATTACTGTACAAGGCAAAAAGTGTCTATAAGATCCATAGATTTATGTATGGTAATTGAATTATTATTAACATTATTAATTCATGTTAGTTTTACATCTGTGTTACATACGTTAATTACTGTATGTAAAAACTAACATAAATAAATAATGTGAATAATAATTGAACTACCATACATAAATCTATGGATGTATGACTCCAACCTTTCTCATACATTAATATGGTGTTACTATGAAACTAATCCGAAGTAGACATTTTGTTATAGACACTTTTTACCATGGATTGTCTCAGGATATCACTCTCTGGTTTATGACATGCTTTAAAGAATCACCCTGTATACTGCCAGGGTGTCAAACTGGAGCAATTTATTTAGAATACTTGAATGAATAATGAGAAGGAATACAAGAAATTACCATAAAATATAATTGTTTTGGCCATTTTATCACTTACAAAGATATAATTTGAACTATAAACAATAGTATCATCCTTACATCCTTTAACCTCTGAAGTGCGCATGGGGTAATTGGAAACGTCCCCCTGTGCTGACGTATTTGAGGTGTTTCCGCCACTAAAATATTCATTGTGCCATTAATAGCATTAATACTTATCCATATGCGCCTATTATGGGTTGATTATAAAGGTATTAACCTGAAACAACAATAAAACGAGTGAAAACAGCGTTTGGATGGTCAAAATCGGAGATATAGCCCGCGAGTTGTATAATGTATGGGTGAGGCAATCTGCTTTCCCGCCAATTTCCCCCAGGCCACTGAGACACAGTCGATCGATACTCTCTCTCTCTCTCTTGCACTCGCTTGCTATCAGTGATGACCACACCCTCCAATCGGATTTCTAATGTTAGCACGAAAATATACCTCAGAATAAGGGAATAACAGGGAAAATAGGTGATAACTGAAGGAGAGGAGGAAAGTGGGGAAGGAGGGGAGGTAGAGGACTGAGATTTTGCATGGCCCAGGGGCCAAAAAAAAAAAAAAAAAAAAAAAAAAATATAAATTTTTTTTTTTTTTTCGATTTCAAAAGTTGATTTTTATTTTCTCTGACTCTTAAGAGTCTCCCCGCAGTGCGCCGGGGGAACTCTTAAGAGTCTCCCCGCAGCTCCCGGGTTAAAGGAGTGTGCAGAGCAATTAGTGGAGCCAGTGAGGGACATAATTCAAGCTTCCTTAGATAAAGGACAGGTTCCTGTTGAATGGAAAAGAGCTAATATCATTCCGATATACAAGAATGGAAACCCTGAGGACCCTCTAAACTATAGACCAGTTTCACTTACTAGTATTGTATGCAAGATTTGTGAAAAGCTAATTAGGAAGAGATGGATGAAATGTTGGAGAGAAAGAAGATAATAACCCCAAAGCAATTTGGATTCAGAGAAGGGACATCTTGTGTTACCAGTTTGCTATGTTATTACAGTAGGGTGATAGATGTACTCCAAGAAAGAGGCGGATGGGTGGACTGCGTCTACTTAGACCTTTCCAAAGCATTCGATAAGGTACCACATAAGAGATTGTTATCTAAGCTTGAGACGCTAGGATGTGTCAGGGGGAGTTTGCTGAAATGGATGGAGAGCTATTTAACAGATAGGGAAATGAGGACCAACATTAGAGGAACTTACTCATCGTGGCGGAAAGTTGAGAGTGGTGTGCCGCAGGGATCTGTGTTGGCACCTCTCATGTTCCTTATGTACGTGAATGACCTGCCGATAGGCATAAACTCTTACATGTCAATGTTTGCAGATGACATAAAAATTATGAGACAAATAACAAATAAAAGTAGTTGTGAGGAGCTGCAAGGGGATTTAGATAAAATATACGAATGGAGCACCAAGTGGAAAATGAAATTTAATATAAGTAAATGCCATGTGTTAAATATGGGAAGAAATGTGAATAGACCAAATTGGGAGTACAGGATGGGAGATAATATAATTAGCATGGCCGAAAAAGAAAAAGATTTAGGGTTGATTATACAAGATAATTTGTCGCCAGAGAAACATATTAACAAGCTCTTTAGCGGAATGTATGCAATGGCCGGGAATATGAAAGTTGCTCTGAACTACTTGGATGAGACCATGGTAGCGAAAATTATGAAGAGTATGATTAGACCAAGATTGGAGTATGCAGCAGTGGTGTGGTCCCCGCATCTAAAGAAGCATATTCACAAGTTAGAAAGAATCCAGAGAGCAGTCACTAGATTGGTTCCAAGTCTCAGAGAACTGCCATATGAAGGGAGGCTAGACAAATTAAATCTACCGAGTCTAAAAGAGAGGAGAGAGAGGGGAGACATGATAATGATGTACAAATGTACCCGGGGGCTGGAGAGGCTGGATAGGGAGGATATATTAATTATGGATACAGGAATAACTAGAGGCCACAGCTACAAAGTAAAAAGACCTACCTGCAAGAACGGTATCAGGAAGTTTAGCTTCCCCTATAGATGTATTGACAAATGGAATGGGCTGGAGGAGGAGGTGGTAGGGGCAAGGAACATCCATATTTTCAAGAAAAAATTGGATAAAAAGTAGACTGAGAGACGGGACAACACGAGCTTAGCTCAACTCCTGTAAACTACAATTAGGTAAATACATATGCAATAATACCGGCCCAGGAAGCTGGTATATATGAAGGGTACGCCTGGATGCGTAGTGGACGGGCACTGTGGTGTGCTCTGCTGCAGGTCTTCCTGATGAGACCGGAAATTCTCCGGGAGGTTGGGGGCCAGGGGAGTGCTGGAGTGCCCTTAGTGATCCCTGGTCTCTGGGTCTTTTCCTGGGCAACCTAGATGTGTGTGAATTTGTGTTTTGTTTTTCTTGTGTTGTCCCTGTTCGGGCTCTGTCTCGAGTCGGCCACCCCCAGCTAAAAAAAAAATAATAATAAATAAATACTAATAAATATATAAATAAATAAATATGGGGTATGGGCCTGAGTATATAGATAGAAAAATAATTGACTCGGCATTCGTTTGGCACCCTTGTATACCGGTACTCTAAAGTGTATTCAAGCTAACCTGGCAGAAATTGGTAATGCTGCCTTTCTATATATTTGTATGGCCAATATTATATAAAGGTGGCATCACACGAGCAGTTTAGTAAGGCAGTATGGGAAGCATAGAAAGGCAGTGTTACCAATTTCTGTCAGGTTAGCTTGAATACAATTTAGTTGCAATTACAACTTTAGCATATATTTACTGGTTAGGAAAAATAAAAAGCCATAGTGTAGTACAGTAATTATCACCAGCAGTGATGGTACAGGTCTCCCTCGGTTTACGATTGGGTTACGTCCCTGAAAACCCGATCTTAGATAGTATAATTGTATAGCGAACCCTAAAATTAATGGGGTAAATGGGGATGCATTCTGGGACCAACCCAAACACTTATAAAACCTATAATGATATCGTTATTTGGGGCATCAGATACCTTTGGATACCTTTGGATGTGTTCGCCGCTCCTCTAGCGGCACCAAGGAGCGCGACGCCCTCGTTATGGGTGGTGATTTGGTGCAGTAGACTGTTTGAAGCGACAGCTCGCTCCCTTGCGAGGATGGGCTCGTCTGGCACTTTTTGCAGTTCGACATCTAGGGCTCTCTTGAAGTTGTCTAACGAGATGTCCCTCATGTCTCTTACTCGCCGTGGGAGTTTGTTGAAGAGACGTGGGCCTCTGTGTGATAACCAGCCCTCTCGCAGAGATCCCATAGCACCCCTGTTATTCATCTGGGGGATTTCGCATTCCCAGCCTCTCCTATCACTGAATTTCATGACTATCGGAGTATGTAGGTTTGGTACTAAACCCTCTGCGATTTTCCATGTGTATATTATTAGGTAACGTTCTCTTCTACGTTCCAGTGAGTACAGATTCAGTGCTCTTAAACGCTCCCAATAGTGTAGATGTTTTATCGAACTAATATGCGAAGTGAAATTTCTTTGTACACTCTCTACGTCATTTATTTCACCTGCTCTGTATGGGGATGTTAATACGCTACAGTATTCAAGCCGCGGTAGCACTAGAGATTTGAAGAGCGTTATCATAGGCAATTCACCGCGTGTTTTAAAAGTACGCAGAATCCAACCCGTTAGACGTTTCGCAGCCGCCACTTTGACCTGGTTATGTACTTTGAAACCCATATTTTCAGACATTAATACCCCAAGGTCTTTCACACTGTCTTTCCGTTCTATTATGTGGTTAGATTCTGTTAAGTAATTTGTAATTTCTTTAACACCATTATTATCTCCGTACCGTATTAATTGGAATTTTTCCTCATTGAAGTGAAGGAGACCTGTATTGACTGGCTAGAAATAATAAAAATCTGTACTGTACAGTAGTAATTACCACCGACAGTGTTGGTATGGGGTTTGTCTTAGAATTTGGGCCGAAGTCTTACCTGTTCGAGCCGTGGCATGATCGATAGCGTGTCTGGCTGCTGATTGAAGGGTCGGCAGTTCGATCCTACGCCGTGCCATTAGTAGACAGCAAGAGTTTGGACACTCAGCTCTAGTGATTCGTGGCAAATGTCCGGTTAAGTCCCTGAAACAAGGGCATGCCCTAGCCCTGTCAATCAAGGGAGATCACGGTGTTAAAAACTGCATCATGAAGTTCTCCTTTTCCTTAATCTTCTCACAGGCAGTCACCAGTTGGGGGTGAAGGCCTTGCATGACAGACACTGGAATATATAACACTACATTAAACAGTTGTATATGATCCTGGTTTTCATTTGTTTGTTTTGAAAGTTTTACATTTTTCATGTGGTGGGCTGGATCTGTCAAATTGAGGGTTGGTGTCCTCTACTTCCCATAGCCAGTTCTGACTTTACCTTTTTCCTCATCCTTATACTGTATCTATCTTTTTTCCTGAGAGTGGTGAAGGCAGTGGAGCCTTAATGGTGTGCCCCTAGTTTCTTACTCTCACAGCCCATTGGTACAAGTCGGCCTTTCTCTGGCGTAGGGATACAGCGACCCCTTCGCCCGCCTCTTGAGTGGTGCAAGTTACGGTAATTTCCTGTTACTGCCTTATTGTAGCACAGTTAGGGCTGGTGTGGTGCGAATTTTCCAGGTGAAAGTGCTTCAGAGGGACTTAGTTGAGTCTTACTGAGACACTCATCACTAAACCAACATCAGCCACTATGATAACATAATGGGGCTGTGTTGTGGTAAGTTTTTATTATACTTTACAGTACTATAGAAAAGGGCTTGCACCCCCAAGCCAATGCCCCCGCCCGCCATCAGCCGCCCCCCTTGCAGTGCCACCCAATCGGGCGATCTCACCAGCACCTGGAAGGAAAACTAGGGGAAGGATATAGTAACTCAGAATCCAGCCAGGACACATTCAAAATCAAAGATGAATACAGAGTGTTCACCAACAAAGGGCTCCATCTTATCCACATTAACGCCAGATCAATGTACCATAAATTGTCAGAAATAAACTTGTTAGCTAATAAGGCCAAAGCTTCAATAATTGCAATCACAGAAACCTGGCTGGATTCAAGTATAAACGATGGTGAAATAAACATTCAAGGTTTCAACATGGTTAGGAATGATCGCAATAGGCATGGGGGAGGAGTATGTCTGTATGTAAAAAACAACCTCACACACACAACTAGGACCGACCTCCATGTAGAAAATCACGAAGCCCTGTGGATCGACCTACACCTGCCGAGGACAAGACCCATCACAATTGGGGTATGCTATAGGCCACCAGCCGACACACAATTCTTGACCAAATTTGAACGAACTTTGTCATCGCTAGACCCTCGGAATGAATCCATCATACTAGGGGATTTTAACCTGTGTTACAAACAACGAAATGATAGGCTTGTACGAGAATATAGGCATATACTGACAATGCACAATCACAAACAACTCATCACAACCCCCACACGTATCTCTGAGAACACTGCCACAATATTAGACCACATAAACTGTAACAGAGAGGACAAAATATCCCAATCAGGGGTTATACAGACTGGGATAAGTGATCACTTCGTCACATATTGCACACGGAAAACCACAAAAATTACCCTAGAGAATCACAAGATTATCAAAACAAGGTCACTCAGAAACTACAATAAGGAAACATTTCTGGATATTTTATGGAATACAGACTGGTCTCCAGTGTTTGGAAGTACAAACGTTAATGACGCATGGGTTGGCTTCAGAACCATCATCACAAACATCCTAGACGAAATAGCTCCTCTGAAAGACATACGAATTAAAGCAAGGTCAGACCCATGGATCAACAATGACATACTACACCATCTGGAACACAGAGACAATCTGTTAAAAAGGCTAGCGAAACATAGACAGGATCAAGGTCTGAAACATGAGTTCAACAGGGCCAGGAATAAACCAAGTAGGAAAATGAAATCAGCGAAAAATAATTATTTTCACAATAAGGCAGAGGAATATCAGAATAACCCAAAGAAACTATGGAGGCACCTAAAAACAACAGGCTACAGCAACAAGACAAGGGATTCGTCTAACACTAATATTGCTCTCACCATTAATGATCAGGTTTGCCACGATAAACGACAAATTTCAACCTACTTCAACTCCTTCTTCACTTCCATAGCAAACACACTTGCACAGAACCTACCTCAACCTCTCAATAAATACACGACAACAACGGCCACCTTTCGTAATTTCTACAGAGATAAAGACATACACCCGAACACATTTAGATTGCAAAATGTTACACCAAAATACACTTTTGACGAGCTGTCTAACCTAAATGTACATAAGAGCACAGGACCAGACAAAATTCCTGCCAAATTTCTACGAGATGGAGCCATTGGTATAGCAGGCCCCCTAACCCACATCATCAACTTGTCAATTAACACCAACACAGTACCTGCTGAACTGAAGGAAGCTATTGTAACCCCTCTATTCAAGAAAGGAAATAAACTAGAAGTTGGCAACTACAGACCAGTTAGCATATTATGTATTGTATCTAAAATCCTTGAAAGAGCGGTATACACCCAAATTGAACACTACCTCAAACAAAATGATCTATTATATAAGTTTCAATCAGGTTTCAGATGCATGTACTCGACAGACTCCTGTCTCATCCACTTAACGGATCACATTCGTAAAGAAATGTCTAAAGGTAACTACACCGGTATGGTTCTTCTTGATCTACAAAAAGCGTTTGACACAGTAGACCATGATATCCTATGTAATAAACTACAAGCTATGGGCATAGGGTCTGTGAACTGGTTTAAATCTTATCTTAGTGGTAGAACCCAAAGAGTCAAAATTGATGATAATATATCTGATCCTATGCCAATTAACTGTGGGGTCCCGCAGGGAAGCATCCTTGGTCCCTTACTCTTTCTCTGTTATGTGAACGACATGGAACTGAGCGTCTCATGTAAATTATTACTGTATGCAGACGACAGCGTGCTTCTGGTTTCAGGAAAAGACCCAATAAGTATTGCCGCTTCACTTTCCAAAGAACTAGCATCATGTAGTGAATGGCTAGTGGACAATAGACTATCTCTTCACCTGGGCAAGACGGAAGCCATCTTATGTGGAACAAAACGCAAACTGAAAGACATTGTGGGCTTCTCGGTCAACTGTAATGATATTCCTATAACAACAGTGTCACAAGTTAAATATCTCGGACTGAAACTGGACGCGAGTTTGTCAGGTGAAACAATTTTGGAATCTATCCTGAGTAAGTGTAGAGCACGTATAAAATACCTGTATAGACAGGTGGGATGCTTGCCCGCGGCGACCAAAAAGACCCTCTGCCAAGCGCTTGTTCAATGTCATTTTGACTATTCTGTGTCATCCTGGTACTCTGCATCATCTAAATCAGCACAGCACAAACTTCAGGTCACTCAAAATAAAATGGTTAGGTTCATGCTGAACCTAGGACCCAGATCACATGTTGGTCAGGAACAACTTCAGTCACTAGTGTTGATATAGGTTAAGTGCACACACAACATATATACAGAGTGTACACATGCCTTAATCATATTGCAACATACACACATGTACTTTCAGGGCAATACTATCATTGTTTAATATCCCATGATAATATACCGTACTCTGTAGTATCGGCAGCGTTGCACCAAATATATTCGGCACCGCTGCACATGTTTTCGTCAGTAACATCCGGTCGGCACTCAGCATAGCAGTGCCACCCCAGCTCTGTATACCTTAGGCTAATAAGAACCTATAAACTTATCTCTGGACTTTTATTCTACATCCTTGTGCAAGAAAGGATTATCAAGGTTGTTGTAGCTTCACATGACAACCATACATGGCGCAGTGTGTTAATACAGCCAGGAGATACGAGCCAAGACCGGATTCTCAGCCAGCCATCTTGCAAGACCTCACCTCTCCAGCCCTGGATATATTATTGTGCAGTGCTTTATAGTGCAGTGAAGTACTTAAGAGTGTAGTGCAGTGCCTTTATTATATGTCCCATGTCATTTGTGCCCATTCCCAACTTGCTGTGAGGGTTATAGCCGCCGAAACATTGCTGGACAAGAGCGAGGAGTAGCATACCCTCCCCCTCTAACATCTCCAGCAACACAAGCTCTCACCCCTCACTGGGCCCTCAGTGCCTTCCAGCTGTGCCGCACATGCGCGCACACGGACACACGCACATCGCTGCCAAGTCAACACGGTGGTGCCACGTCTACCGCACTCACTCACTCACTCTAGCACAGATAATTTCTCGCACTATTAAATAAACTGTTCCAGTTGTACTGCACATTTTCATCGTTCCTGCAAGACTACAGTGTGTCAGCTATCAACCAATTATGGAGGGAGATGAGCAGATTCATGGGGAGCCCAGAGACACCCCACACGACCATACTGGGGAGGGAGATAATGGTGGATATAGTGGTGGAGATAATGATGGAGATACTGTTGGAGTTGCTGGTAAGGGGTATCAGTCAGTTCATTCCACTCCAACCTCTCCTCCTCTCACCACCCCTCATTTTACTCCACCTCCCCTACACTATAGGGGGATGCCACCCCTGTCACCACACCCTGCAAGTCTACAACCTACTACAAGTGCAGACCTCCTTCAGCTCATACAGTATATGGAGCAATGCAGACAACGGGACGACTATACCAGAAGACAGGAGGAGGACCGCAGAAGACAGGAGGAGGACCGCAGACAACAGGAGGAGGACCGCAGAAGATGGGAAGAGGAAAACAGACGACGCACGGAGGAGGACTACAGGAGACAGATGGACGATGCCAAGTTCTCCGCCCTTGTCCAGGCTCTGGCCCAAATTACCCCACCTGCCGCCGCACCTACATCCACCTCACCGGGGACAACACCCAATTCCACAACATCCTCCACCTCCACCACAGAAGGCTATCACCCAGAACCCACCGCCCCTTCGTGCTGATGCCACCTTCCAGGTTTTCAGAGAATGGAGGCGTCGGTGGGACGATTACTCTATTATGGTAGACTTATCTAAATTACCGAGGGAGAAACAACTGATCCAGATGCGGATGTGCTTAACCCTGGAGACACAGCGGCTTTTGGAGCACACCTTAAACATACCCCCTGACACCGACAAGACCGTTGACGCAGTCCTCGATGCACTTCAGGAGCACATCAAGAATTCTCGCAATGAAGCTCTCCATCGTAGGGACCTTTTCAGTTGCAAGCAAAAACAGGGCGAGTCATTCAACAACTTCTACGTCCGCCTCTGCCACATCGCCGAAGAAATTGACGTCTGCCCAGGGAACTCTTCAGCCTGCAAGGAGACCCAACTCAAGATGGTCATTCTGATGGGCATACATGACGAAGAACTTGTACAGAAGCTGCTTTCCCTAGACGCCACTCCTTCATTACAGGACATCGTCAACACTTGCCGTTCCTACGAGGCCACTCGAAGCGCTACGTCAGCCATACGTGCCCCAGGTTAACGCCGTGTCAGCGTACAAGCAAGTTAAGCAACGCGACAAGTTCTCCACATCGCAACAGTCCTTGGCGTCGGCTGCCGCCTGCCAGCGTTGTGCTCGCCGGCACGACAAGAACAAGTGCCCGGCTGAAGACTACACCTGCACTAACTGCGGCCATCGTGGTCATAAGCCTAGGACTCCTGCTTGCCCTGCAGCCACCGCCCAGTGTCGTCGCTGCAACCATATGGGCCACTACGACAAATGCTGCAGATCTTCCAAGATGCCCGCCACACAGGACAACGCCGCTTCCTCCCACAACAAGTCTACAGCAAAGAAGACCACAAGTTGCCGACGTGTGGGATCACCTGTTCAGGCACCCACACTGACATCCGTGAGTCTCACCTACAGCGGCACCACTAGAAAACTCCACATGCTTCCTGACACAGGTGCAGACATCACAGTGATCGGCCGACGACACCTCGACATACTTCGGATTCCTCTCAGCAGCCTACGACCTCCGCCTCCGACAACAACGCTCAACGCGGATGGCTCTGCAATGGCTCCTGCTTTGGGGACGTTTCATGCACACTCACCATCAGCAAACGTTCCTGTTCTGCCACAATCCAAGTCCGCGAGGGTGTTCAGACGCCGCTTCTGTCCAAACGCCACTGTCAAGAATTGGCCATCATCTCAGCGAAATTCCCCAAGCCAATTCTACAGGTTAAACACATCTACAGGTGTAAGGAGCTACCCTTCACAGCCACCACGTCACCTGCACAAGCCAAGGAGTTCTTTCTTCGAGAGTTCAAGGACGTGTTGGTCTCCAAGGAGGATCTCCAGATAGCTCCACTCAAGCCTATGAAGGGTCCCCCAATGCGGATCCACCTCAAGGACGATGCAGTGCCTTTTGCCATCTACAACCCCGCGGCAGATCCCCTTTGCTTTCAGGGACAAAGTTAAGCAGGAGCTGGACTCGCTAGTGGCACAAGGTATCATTAAACCGGCCGGCGATGAACCTTCAGAGTGGTGCCACCCCCCTCGTCGTCGTCGCCAAGCCCAACGCCGAAGTTCGCCTCACCGTAGACCTCACCAAGCTCAACTGCCAAGTTTCCCGCCCAGCCCACCCCTCACCGACGCCTTTCGAAGCGATCCGCAGTGTGGCCCCGCAGGTGAAATTCTTCACGACGGCAGACGCCCTGAGTGGATATTGGCAAATGGAACTTGCGGAGGAGGACCAGCATCTCACAACTTTCATCACTCCTTATGGCCGTTTCCAACACTGTAGAGGTCCAATGGGTTTCGCTGCGACAGGTGACGCCTTCTGCCTTCGCGGTGATAGGGCCCTCCAAGGGGTGCAAAATTGTGCCAAGGTTGTCGACGACGTGCTGCTCTACGACGAGGACTTCAACACACATCTTCAGCGTATCCATGAAGTGCTCATACGGTGCCGCGACAGTGGGATCACACTCAACAAGGACAAGTTCGTGGTCGCCGCACCCAGTGTGAACTTCTGTGGGTACACGCTCTCAGGTGAGGGCATCTCGGCTGACCCTGGCAAAGTCGGAGCGATCAAGGACTTCCCGACACCAGCCAACATCACCGACCTTCGCTCCTTCATGGGTTTGGTGAACCAGCTGGCGGAGTTCACCCCCGACATCGCCACTACCGCTCAGCCCCTGCGCCCCCTGATGAGCCCGAAGAGGTCGTTTATGTGGACCGCTGACCATGATGAGGCTTTCCGCCGGGTCAAGGCTGCCCTGCTCAGTCCACCCGTCCTGGCCCCATTCGACCCTTCCCTACCAGTGATTCTACAAACTGATGCGTCCCGCCTTAACGGTATTGGATACGCCCTCCTACAGGATCATGGCAACAACCGTCTCCGCTTAGTTTCAGTGTGGCTCGAGGTTCCTAAGCGACCCCGAGTCCCGCTATGCCACCATTGAGCTGGAGATGCTAGCCGTGGTCTGGGCCATGTCCAAGTGCAAGTTCTACCTCATCGGACTGCAACACTTCACCCTCATGACGGACCATCGCCCCCTCATCCCCATCTTCAACAACTACACCCTTGATGCGGTTGAAAATCCCCGCCTCCAACGTCTGAAGGAGAAAGTCGCACCTTACCTCTTCACAGCCGTCTGGCGCGCTGGCAGGTTGCTCTGCATCCCTGATGCGTTGTCACGGGCCCCTGTCAGCCACCCGACGCCAGAGGATGAGTTAGCATGTGCCGACGCCACGGTTCACCTCAGGTCCCTCGTGACTGTCAACGCCGCCGCCACCGACGTCAACTCTCCTTCACAGGACGCAGACAGGATTCTCCAGGAACTCCGAGACGCAGCCAGAGCGGATACTGTGTACATCCGCCTGCGTGAGTGCGTTACTTCGGGTTTCCCCACCAACCGCTACGACCTGCACAACTCTCTACTCCCATTCTGGAAACTCCGAGACTACCTGTCAGCAGATGGTGAACTCGTCCTGTACGGAGCGAGGGTTGTGGTTCCTGAAGCCCTCCGCCGCCGCACCTTGGCTCGCCTGCATGATAGTCACAGAGGCGTGGAGGCCACTAAGCGTAGGGCGCGACAGGCTGTCTTTTGGCCTGGCATCAACTCTGACATCGCCAATACAGTTCAAGCTTGTGAGCCGTGTCAGGTCTTACAGCCTAGTCAGCAGCAGGAACCCATGATCAACGACGACAACCCAACTAGGCCTTTCGAATCTGTTTCAGCCGACTTCTTCGCTGTGGCGGGGAAATCCTTCCTCGTCGTAACAGACCGACTCTCAGGCTGGCCCGTTGTCGTACCCTGCAAAGGAGATACTACCGCTTCAAACACCATCAGGATCTTCTGCCGCTACTTTCAGGGAAGTTGGTGTACCCCTCCGCCTACGTACAGATGGAGGCCCACAGTTTACTAGCCGTGAGTTCCGGGACTTCATGGAGCGTTGGGGAGTCAATCACTTGGTCTCTTCCCCACCGTCCCCACAATCCAACGGTCATGCCGAGTCTGCCGTCAAGTCCGTCAAACACCTCATACTGAAGACGGCTCCCTCAGGCAACATCGACTGTGAGGACTTTGACCGTGGACTGTTGGAGCTCCGCAACACCCCGAACTTCACAGGCCGCTCCCCGGCACAAATCTTGTATGGCCACCCACTACGGTCTTGTGTCCCTGCTCATCCCCAATCCTTTGCAGCAGAGTGGCAAGCCAAGGCAGAGGTCTGTGACCGCCGTGCAGCCGCCCACACTGCGCTGGTGCAGAGAAACTATGACCAGCACGCACGCCCCCTTCCCAGGTTGAGAGTCGGTACCACAGTGCGGATCCAAAACCCGACTTCTCACCGCTGGGACAAGGATGGGGTCGTCATGGGCTACGGCAGGTCCAGGGATTATGAGGTTCGTCTCCCCAGTGGTAAGATATATTGGCGGAACCGTCGCTTCCTCCGCCCAGTGAATTCCCCTGGTGTTGAACCCCTCCCCCATAACCCTGAGATCCCTGTGTCTTGCACGGACCCAGAAAGAGAGTCCTTCACTTCCCCCATGGCCCCACGTAGGTCTGAACGGCTCCTAGAAAAAGAGTCAGCTCGACAACGTCTTGCGAGCTTGAAGGGGGAGGGAGGTGTTGATATAGGTTAAGTGCACACACAACATATATACAGAGTGTACACATGCCTTAATCATATTGCAACATACACACATGTACTTTCAGGGCAATACTATCATTGTTTAATATCCCATGATAATATACCGTACTCTGTAGTATCGGCAGCGTTGCACCAAATATATTCGGCACCGCTGCACATGTTTTCATCAGTAACATCCAGTCGGCACTCAGCATAGCAGTGCCACCCCAGCTCTGTATACCTTAGGCTAATAAGAACCTATAAACTTATCTCTGGACTTTTATTCTACATCCTTGTGCAAGAAAGGATTATCAAGGTTGTTGTAGCTTCACATGACAACCATACAACTAGGTATGCTCAATGTCTCTGACAGGGCCAAACAAATCAGGCTAACTAATGCCTTCAAAATTTTCTATGACAGAGCTCCAGAGTATCTAAAGAATGATTTTGTTAAAGCAAATGAGAGGAGTGGACATAATACAAGAAACATGATGTTTAATTTTAAGGTCCCGAGAATCCAAGGACAGGGTAAGCAAACATTCTTCTTCACTGCCATCAAAGACTGGAACGACCTACCCCAGTCAGTCCGTGAAAAGAGAACACTGTATTCCTTCAGACGTAGCCTAAAGGAACACCTGAACCGGACAGCTGCGAGAAGGGAGCACCAAGCTTATGTCTACTACTAAATACGACATAAGAGATAGACAAACCAAACTGAAATGATTACTGATATTTACTATAGGATGTAAGGTATCTTAAAATAACCCCCTAGAAATACTTTCTCTAAAGTATCTATTTCTTTATCCCTCTTTTTTCCCTGCTAACCTAAATCCCACAAGGACCCCAATGGAAATACGCCTAACGGCCTTATTGGGCTATCCTTAGTTGGAATTATGCAAGGCTGGTACATGTCATATTTGTAACAAACTATTTGGTACCAACTCTGTAAATTGCTGACTGAATAAATATTATTATTATTATTATTATTATTATTATTATTATTATTATTAACCGGGCGTACTGTCCTGTTTACATAGGTCGCGCGCTTGCGGTTACGTTCCACTATATTTTAACTGCCTTGTTTCTGTTATTTGCCCCCTGCTGGCAATATGATGATGACAATAGGTCATGGGGGATGAGGGGGGCTTCATCAACCTACTATTGTATCCCAAGGCAGTCAAAATAGACGGAAACGTGATCGCGAGCGTGCGAGTAGTGTAAACAAGGAAGGCGATACACCCGAATACTACATCCTTACCAAAAGCAGTACTGTACAGTAAAAGAGACAGACATAATGGTTAAGGTTGGGTAAGACCTTTTTGAGTTATAGAAGCTAGTGGTCAAGATTTCTGGTCTAACTAGGCTATAGGCTAATGATAGGTTAGTTGTTGTTGTTGTTCCCCAAGCTGCCTGGCCGAACAGCCCCAAGCAATTCCAAGGCCATAACCAAGCGCCCCCACAGAACCCTCCCTGCCGACCACAATAAAGCCTGGGTGACCGAAGCCACTCCATGGCGGGGAGCTGAGGAGGGTGCGGAAACGCCCGGGAACCCAAAGCCCCACCCAGGGCCCTGTGCCCCTCAGCAATTATGAAGAGAAAGTTGAGGGGCAAGGGAAAAATGTGACGCTTTGGCTTCCAATCTTGGTAGATTGGGAGATCAATCCACGGAAAAGACGCCGTCACTTGAGATCTAGAAAACATATAAGTTAAAGGAACAGTCAGAGTAAGCTATGGGTATGGCAGAGATCGCTCAGCTCTCACTCTGATAGACCAGCCCATCACCACATGACTAGAACCCAATCTTCTCAGCATCAGCTAGGAAAGGCCCTAGAAAGCCGCCTTTGGCGGGGGGATAGCTCCCCTATTTCAACCCCTTTCGAGGTTGGGCACCCGCCATGATAGGTTAGTTGGTTAGGTTAGGTAACAGGTACGGGTTGTTAGGCCTACCGTAGTTAAATCAGATCAGACGGAGGCGATTTTCACTCTCCCGCACTGCTTTCTAGTAATTTGATGTCTTCTACATTTTTCATAGCAGCGGGGATGCCCCAGGTTAGGTCAAGTTATCAGGTTATGGTAATGACAATATTGTCGTCGGAGGTCTGGAGGAGGCGGGTGAGTCACGTAAGGGTTTGTTAACGTCCATAAATATCCTCGCTAGTCGCGACTTGGCGTTCATGCTCCCGTAGTGCTTTTCAGTAATTTGACATCTTGTACATCATTATTAAGAGCTGCCCCAGGTTAAGTTAGGTTGTCAGGTGAGGGTAATGACAATATTGTTGTCAGGGGAGGCAGGTGAGTCACATGTTTCTTTACGTCCATGAGTATTCTTGCTAGCACGACAGAGAAGGGAGACCAAGGGAGAACGCCCACTAATAAAGTTTTACCATTATTACATAATGATGCCCTATATTTATAGCCCTACCACTTGTTAAATTTTCAGTGGATCAGAAGCTGCCTAGGCTAAACTATGGTACGATTAAACAGGGGTAGGCTATCTTGAAATATATATTGATAGGCCTAGGGTATATACTGTACCTATTATACCATACCGTATATTTCTCAAGACCTTCCTACATTATCCATACGAAGAAACGTTGCATCCCTTGCATTATTCTACAGATATTTTCACAGCAATTGTTCCGAGGAACTTGCTTCAATTGTGCCGCCTCTCCACATCTTTCCCCGTAGAACTAGGGCAGCTGAGAGCGCCCATGAATTTACACTTTCTCCTCCACAATGCAGAACTTCTGCTTATCAGAATTCATTTATCCCCAGAGCTTACTACTTTTTGGAATTCACTTCCCTCGAATTGCTTTCCACAAACTTACAATCTACAAATGTTTAAATCCAGTTGTTACAACATTTTATGAATGGAGGATGCCTTTAGGCACATGGACCTTTTTGTTTTATCTGTGTTTTTCCTTACTCCGTTCATTGTCTCTTTAAAAAAAAAAAAAAAAAAAAAAAAAAAAAAAAAAAAATGGAGTAGGCCTTGTCTACCTCCCCCCCCCCCCCCCGCAAGTGCACTGAAGTTAGTTACATAGCCTATGTACTTTTTACTCAATGTGTCAACAAGGAAAGAGTAAAAAATAAATAGGCCTAACTAACTTCAGTGCACTAAATACTTAGGCCTGCCGCCAGCCGCCTACTTACTTGATATACTACTTGGTGTAGTCTAGACTAGACTCAGAGGTGCCACCTCAGATAGCTTGCCTGTCCTGCCGCCTGCATCCCTCTTCTCGAGGTCCACTTGATCAGCTATTGAGTTGTAGGCTAAGCCGCTCTGCAGAGTGACGTGTACCCAGAAACTGGTGGCTCATCAGGTAGGCTTCTTAGGAATACCGGTACCGTACTGTGGTAGTTCTGTAGAATGTAGATTACATTAATTTTGTAAGTGTCTCTAAGTAGCTTAGCCTAACTATAATTCCTGCAGACCTGCAGTAGTGTATAGCCACAGCCCTGTTCCAAGTTACATCTACAGGGAAGCAGCATCAACGGACAATGAAAACAACAGCAAACAACCACAGCCCGACCGCGAGTTTCCCCTACTCCCCTCCGCCCAAACAGTTGATCGACGCGGACCAACCCACACCTCCAGTCGCATGATAATCAGTAAGCCAAAACTATGTATAGTCTGTAATATTGTTTCAACAATAGGAGTTCACTTTTACAATGCAACAGTTGTAATGAAATTGTTCATAAACCGATGTACTTACGTTAACAGTAGAAACAAAGTTGAATGTGGTTAAATGTAGGACCTCAGCTGTACAACATCGCGAAACCATTTGTTTTATGTGTGAATCACTCATAACACGACGTCAGAAGATCCAAAACTGTGTAAAGGCCTATTTGGTAGCCTAACTCATGCCGTGAACTATATTTGGTGACCTAACCCATGGCAGTGAATAAGATTTGGTGACCTAATCCATGCGGTGAAAAATATTTGGTGACCTAACCCATGCCGTGAACAAATATTTGGTGACCTAACCCATGCAAATCCTATCATGATGTATGTAACTCTTACTACATAAAGTCAATCAATCAATCAAATGCAGTCAATTTCGAACTACCGTATTGCTATAATTCACACTTAACCTAAGCCTATATTTATTGTGAATAGATTATGGACTAAAGTATATTCAAAATGGACTTATTTGAGTGTTTTGAATAAAGAAAATATAAATTAAACTACGGCACCGGTATATTAGTATTAGTGACTATTTAGAACCAAATGACGACAATCAGACAAGTAATGGCGACATGACATTAGTAAACCGAATCCTTTTGTGCATCTACAGGCAGCATAGAGAAGGTTCTGCGGGTTCTGTAGCATGGCCATGTACTGTTCAAGCTAAAGCAGCAAGTGATGAAATTTTATACATCATATTCAAATAATATGTCATAGCACTGTCCATGGGTGTAAAACAAGTGTATGTGCATTTTCAAAACCAGCTGTCCGCTCGTCAGCTAGTATTTGGAAGCACTGGTTATTGCACTTTGGACATAGATTTTTAGCTGCACTTATTGGAAGGAGGCGAAAAGGTCCTTAAGAGAAACAGCCTCAGTGGTTTTCTAAAGAAATGACGGTGGAAAAAGCTTTGAAATATCGGAGGAATAGCGCTCACACACAGCACGACGCCTCTACAACCAAGGCTGGCCAGAGTCCAACTGACAGCTTAATATGCCTGGGCCACCTGTTTTTTCCAAATCATGGCAAATCTACCATGATTGGTCGAGGGGGGTAGACATCCACGGGGGAGTGTCAGTTGAACTCGAGTACTACTTGGCATGATATTAGGTAGGGTGATTAACTTTGGCCACCGATCGAGGACGCCAAAACCACGAGTATAGTTCATTTGGCATTCTTCGCACACCTCCGAAGATGTCTGCAGTTGTTGACTGACAGTCAACGCAACAAGAAGTCTCACCAGATGAAGAACGAAAAAGAAGAAGTTGGTAAACAAACGTAAACGCCTTAAAACGTAAATAGGTCGCATATAATATGTTATTATGGTAGTTTCCTTCCGGGCGTGCCGCGGTTCCCGTCCCGGGAATGGAGCACCCATACACACTCAACAATTTTGGAGAAAAAAAAATCGCTTAAATCAGTCATGCTACTTGAGGGCTTAATTTTTTGGAAAAATGTTATTTTTTTAAATACCAAAAACAAGACAGGAATGTTTCCGAGTGTTTTTTTTTATAAAAGAACTTGTTCATTTGCAATCAAATACAGTATAGTGTTTGTAATTAATAGTAGAAATCTGCGGGAAAACCTATTTTCCCCCTTAGGAGGCCTATTGATCGCTGTTGAAACACAGCCCCCGATAGTGATTTGAAAATACATTAGCCTAAACTAACCACCTTACCTAACCTTACCCTGTATTATGGGTGGGGGCTGCTGCCCCCACACCCCCGCTGGTTGAGTACTAATCCCTTGGTAAAAAAAAAAACAAAAAATTGGCTGTTGACATTACGAAGGTGAGAAAAGAGTCCGATGAAGTCTACTTGTTTACTCTGTAATCTTCAGGCTTTGATTGTACATGATAACGGGAAAGTACCGTATTTGACAACCTTGTTACTAAAGCTTAAATGTTTAGTACCATACTTTTATTATTCGGGTTTTTGCCCCGAGGGTTTAAACACATTTTCCATATGATCTTTAGAGCTATCGATGCACTGGAAGTACCGTATTGACAAAACCTTGTTACGAAAAAGCCATTTTAGTACCCAAGAAACTTTTTTTATTAAGTTTTGCCGAGGGTTTAAAACAAATTTTCGTATGATCTTTAGAGCATATAGCTTCAATATTTTATCTTCAAATATATCAAAAAAATTTGTGGTATTAAAATAACATTGAACCTAATTTTTTGACCAATATTGTCAGCGGCCTTCCTGTATTGACGCCTTTATTGACTTTATTCAAATTTTTTCTATTTTCCTTCCGCACCTTTCCCAGTTTCTTTGGTTGACTGGCGCATAGAACACACATAAAAGTATACCTATCTATCCCAATCTTGCATTCCACACCATACAATTCTTTAGTCCACGCATCCATAGTTTTTTTTCACACACATTCCTCAACTTTTCTGACAAAATTACTGCTACCGCTTCCGTTTTCTTACGTTTATAATCCTGCATCCAATCCAGTACCAGACAACCCATCCTTCCCCACCCCCATCAAATCATGCTCACACCTCACCATCCCCACACTCCAGAACCCAACAGGTGCCGTCTCACCTACCCCACACACATCCAACACAGCCATCTTTAAGCTCTCGCATCAGACACTCTCCTCTTGCTAAAATAATTTATTGCCATTGGCATTGAAGTCAGACACGGTGCGAAAAAATGAACGCTTTTCCTTCACCCGACCGACGTTTCACACCACTTTTTCTGTCAATGCGACATAAACTTAGGCCTAGGCCTAAACTAAAAATAAATTGTGGTGCGACTTGTAGGCCTAGGCCTATAGTGACCAATCAGTCCATGAATCCCTATATTTTTGAGCCTACCCCGATGACAAATTTCTGTCTCTATTTGGTCAGACCCCTCATAATCCTCATCTAAGGCAATGGCATTATTGCCAATCCTAAACCTTCCTTTTGGGCGATGTATGCTCTTTTTAGATTATTTTTCGATCTTCAACCCTTCCTTGTCCAATTAACCTCAACCTACGACCTAGTACATGGGATACAAGACTAGACCGGGAAGGATGTTTTCCCCGGGCGTAGGGTCTGTCATGTTTTACATAGTTAGTGCACTCAGCAATTACTTCCTTGTCTTCTTTTTTGTTATTTGTTCCCTGCTGGCA